>CAUYPK010077032.1:0-32500 GCA_963574355.1 Loris lydekkerianus
AAGCGATTCTCCTGCCTCCGCCTCCCAAGTAGCTGGGACTACAGGCACCCACCACAATGCCTGGCTATTTTTTTTTTTTTTTTGGTTACAGCCATCATTGTTGTTTGGCAGGCCCAGGTTGGATTTGAACCTGCCAGCTCAGGTGTATGTGGCTGGCGCCTTAGCCGCTTGAGCCACAGGCACCGAGCCGTCCCAAATATTTTTAAATAGAGATCAACACTTCAGTCTTAGACAGGTTAGTTTGCCCCAGGTTACCCAGCTATGTGAAGACTTAGGCAAGAAGGAACCCAAGTGGGTCTTTCTTCATTTCTTCTTTCTTTCCACTACCTCCATGCAGTCTCAGAGATAGCAAAATAATTATTTTAAAATTAAGGAGAATTGGGCTAAGCATGGTGGCTCATATCTATAATCCCAACACTCTGGGAAGCCAAGGTGGGTAGATTGCCTGACCTCAGGAGTTCAAAAGCAGCCTGAGCAAGAGTGATACCCCATCTCTAAAAAATAGGCAAGTGTGTGGAAGGAACCTGTAGTCCAGCTACTTGGAAAGTTGAGGCATGAGAATCACTTGAGCCCCAGAGTTTGAGTTTGCTGTGAGCTATGACGTCACAGCACTCTACCCAGGGTGACAAAGTGAGACTCCATCTCAAAAAAAAAAAAAAAAAAATATTAAGGAGAATTATTCATTATTTAAAAACAAATTTGGGGCGCCTATGGGGCGCTTGAGCGCCTATGGCTCAAGCGGCTAAGGCGCCAGCCACATATACCTGAGCTGGCGTGTTCGAATCCAGCCCAGGCCCACCAAACAACAATGATGGCTGCAACCAAAAAAAAAAAAAAAATAGCTGGGCATTGTGGTGGGCACCTATAGTCCCAGCTACTTGGGAGGCGGAGGCAGGAGAATCGCTTGAGCCCAGGAGGTTGCTGTTAGATGTGATGCCATAGCACTCTACCCAGGGTGACAGCTTGAGGCTCTGTCTCAAAAAAAAAAAAAAATTGGGGCTTGGTGCTTGTAGCTTAGCGGCTAGGGCACCAGCCAAGTACACCAGAGCTGGTGAGTTCTAGTTCAGCTCAGGCCTGCCAAACAATGGCAACCACAACCAAAAAATAGCTGGGCATTGTGGCGGGCATTTGTAGTCCCAGCTCCTTGGGAGGCTGAGGCAAGAGAATCTCTTAACCCAGGAGTCTGAGGTTGCTGTGAGCTGTGACACAACAGCACTCTACCCAGGGCTACAGCTTGAGACTCCATCTCAAAAGAAAAAAAAAATTGAATCTCATATTTGTTTGATATCAACTGACTTCCTTGATGTTAAATTTCTGTAAAGCTGATGAAGCTTACATTTCAAGGACTACTCACTTGTGGCATCTAACCTTTATTCATAATGTTGTATTTTTTGTTCTAAAATGTTCTTCCCAAACTTAAAAGTTTTGGTCATTTGGACCTGCTGCTGCTGCTTTGGTACATATAAATCCTCCTTGATGGCATTCCTGATCAGTTCAGCCTGTGCCTGAGTGCCTCCCATTAAGAGGTGCTCACTACCCCAAGGGAATCTGTTTCAGTTCAGACAGTTCTGATTCTTCAGAAGTTCTTTTATGTATTAATCCTTTGACCAACATCTTCCCAGTCCAGAAGTTCTTTTTATGTTGAGCCAAAGTCTACCTCCTGACCACATCTATTTGTTAATCTTCAGTCCTCTGCAACAACAGTAAGTCCTCATTTAACGTGGTCGATAGGTTCTTGGAAACCAACTTTAAGAGAAAGGACGTATAATGAAACTCATTTTACCATAGGCTAATGAATATAAACAAGAGTTAAATTCCACTGCATATCTCTAGTCAAAATAATCACCAAATTTCTAAATAAAGATCCCAAACACCTCTAATATTAAACATTGAAAGAAATGTTTATTTATGTGAGCATACATACTTTAAGAAAGATTAATAAAAACAAGTAAGATAATTGTTTACTAGCTTATCCCAGTTCAGGATTGGGGGAAGCCAGCCAGAGCCCATCATGGCAGCTCAGGGTCAAGGTGGAAACCAGACTTGGACAAGCTGCCATCCCAGCACAGGGCATGCTCACACCCACACTCACTCTGGGAGCTTGCAGACACACCAGTTTACCTAACCTGCACAGTTTTGGCAGTGAGAGGAGACCAGAGTAGCTTCAGAAAACCCACCGGAACATCGGGGGAATGGGCAAACTCCACACAGCAGCTCAGTGGGAATGCCTTTTTTTCTCCTCATTGACATCATAACAAAAGGATCTTGAGCAAATCCATGTTTACTGAGGACCTGTTGTACCTCCAGTAAACTTAATCCTTCTTCCTTGAATTGACCCAAGATTGTCTGAAGACTGTTAAAGTACTCTTTCTCAAATGGCCTTCCACACTTACAACCATTCCTCAATTTTTGCCATCCTATCCCATCTTCCAGTTGATGTTCTTCTTAAAAAGCACTCTGGGGCCCAGCACAGCGGCTCACACCTGTGACCCAGCACTTTAGGAGGCCAAAGCAGTGGATTGCTTGAGCTCAGGAGTTCGACACTAGCCAGAGCAGGAGGGAAACCCCTGTCTTTAAAGATAGCTGGGCGTTGTGGCGGGCACCTATAGTCCCAGCTATTTGGGAAGCGGAGGCAAGAGGATCTCTTGAACCCAAGAGCTTCAGGTTGCTGTGAGGTATGATGCCATGGCACTCAGAGCCACAAAGTGAGACTCTGTTTTAAAAAAAAAAAAAAAAAAAAAAAAAAAATTCTGGATTTTTTTTTTTTTTTCCAGTTTTTGGCCGGGGCTGGGCTTGAACCCTCCACCTGCAGTATATGGGGCTGGTGCCCTGCTCCTTTGAGCCACAGGCACCGCCCTCCTCTGTTAAATTTTAGTTTAATTGTTTTCTGTAAGCTTTATAGTAACTTGTTTTAAAAATTTAAATGCATGTGAATCCTGAAACCCAAAAAGGCTACCAATGACCCCAGAAGTCATTGTTTGCTCATGGAAAACTTTTCACCCACTTAGATTGCTCACTACATTTCAGAACTAAGAGAACAGCAAAATTAAGGCTTAATTTTTATAAAAGATAATATAAACACTGGGAACCAGAAAGAAAGAAATCCAGATTAATGAAGTGTCTGCCATAAAGATTACCTTATTGAATCTTCCTAATAACTTTATGTGGTAGGAATTATGATGAAGATTTTACATACAGATGAGAAAACTCCAGAGAGGTTAAGTACTTGTTCGCTTGGTTACAAACCCAGCTAATGTTCACCCTTCTTGACCTCACTCAAGCTCCATGAACACTATTATTGATGTTTTCTTTTTCTTTCTTTTTTTTTAGAGAGACAGATTCTCACTTTGTTGCCCTCGGTAGAGTACTGTGGCATCACAGCTCACAGCAATCTCCAGCTCTTGGGCTTAGGCGGTTCTCTTGCCTCAGCCACCCAAGTAGCTGAAACAACAGGTGCCCAGCCACAACACCTAGCTAGTTTTTTGTTTCAGTTTGGCCAGGACCTGGGTTCAAACCCGCTACCCTCAGTATACGGGGCCGGTACTCACTAAGCCATAGGCACTGCCTTATTATTATTGATGTTTTCAAGAAATTTGCACTTTCTGGGCACCACAAGAATCTGGATAGGCATGAAGAATAGTAGTTTGACAAACCGGAAAACAATCCTGAGTAATTACAAATAAATGCTGCATTTCACATCTTTCCTATCTTCTTTATACTTTATTTTTAAACTTTGAGTTCACGTATAGGTGGACTGGATAGTGTTCCTTTGTTCAGTGAATATACTAAGGATTTAATGTTATTACAAAACAGAGAAATCTCGGTAAATAACCATTCCTGATAAACAGAAGAGTTAAAACCAAAAATCTAAAGCATAAAGTCTCTGGCATTCACAGAATTCTTAGATATCTAGTTTGGAGTTGATTCATTTTGTTATTTTATGGGTGTCTATGTGAATTTTTTAAATGCCCAAAAGAAACTTTTAGACAGTTTGGAACAACCAAGTTATAGATTCTTATTTTTTTTTTTTTTTTGAGACAGAACCTCAAGCTGTCACCCTGGGTAGAGTACTGTGGCATCACAGCTCACAGCAACTTCTAACTCCTGGGCTCAAGTAATGCTCCTGCCTCCACCTCCCAAGTAGCTGGGACTACAGGTGCCCAGGTGCCTGCCACAATGCCCGGCTATTTTTTGGTTACAGCTGTCATTGTTTGGCGGGCCTGGGCTGGATTTGAACCTGCTAGCTCAGGTATATGTGGCTGGCACCTTAGCCGCTTGAGCCACAGGCATCGAGCCCAAGTTATAGATTCTTAAATTTTAAATTAATAGTCAATTTTTAAAATTTTTTTTTTAGTCAATTTATTAAAGCCATATTTTTTTCCTCTTAAGAGGAAAAAATTAGGCCTTCAGGCCTAATTGTCATATTGGTTAATTTTTCAGTTTGTAAGTATTTGACTAAAACAAAAAAAATCACTGATCTTTGAGTCATGCATTATTAATCTCAAAATTAAAAGCTTTTACAATAATCCCATGGGGTGGCACCTATGGCTCAGTGAGTAGGGTGCCGGCCCCATATACCTAGGGTGGTGGGTTCAAACTCTGCCCCTGCCAAACTGTAACAAAAAACAGATGGGTGTTGTGGTGGGCACCTATAGTCCAGCTACTTGGGAGGCTGAGGCAAGGAAATTGCGTAAGCCCAGGAGTTAGAGGTTGCTGTGAGCTGTGTGACTCCACGGCACTCTACTGAGGGCAATAAAGTCTGTCTCTAAAAAAAATAATAATAATAATAATTCCAAAGGCTCATCTGAATAGCTCAGCAGTTATGGCACCGGCCACGTGCACCAGGGCTGGCAAGTTCAAACCCAGCCCAGGCCTGGTAGATGACAATGACAACTACAACAAAGAAAATAGCTGGGTGTTGTGGCAGGCGCCTGTAGTTCCAGGTACTTGGGAGGCTGAGGCAAGAGAATCGCTTAAGCCCAAGAATTTGAGGTTGTTGTGAGCTGTGACACCACAACACTCTACCAAGAGCAATATAGTGAGACTCTGTCTCAAAAAAAAAAGAAAAAAATCCCATATGGAAAATTAATTAACCGATTAATTAAATTCCATTAAATATTTTAGACCACATGCCTAAATTTAATATAATACTTCCAAGCATTTTAAATGCCTGAAATGGCAAATTCATAGCCTAAATTTGCAAGTGGCATTTACGAAATACCTACCAATCTTTAGAGCTATGCAGAGCATTGCTTCTCTCAGAAACTGGTAATTTTTCTTTTTCTTTCTTATTATGGGATTGTAAGTAGTACAACCAATTGTGTTTCTCTACCTTCTTTAAGCTGCTAGGAATATCAGAGTCAAAAGTAGAACTCAGATAAATCAGATACATTGACACTATTTGTGGTAATATTTGCTTTTTCTTCTTCATGGGACCTGATACTCTATTTTTTTTTTTTTTTTTGAGACCGAATCTCAAGCTGTCACCCTCAGTAGAGTGCTATGGTGTCACAGCTCACAGCAACCTCACCCAAGCGATTCTCTTGGCTAAGCCTCCCAAGTAGCTGGGACTATAGGCGCCCACCACAATACCCAGCTATTTTTTGGCCGGGGCTGGATTTGAACTTCCAGCTCCAGTGTATGTGGCTGGCATCCTAGCTGCCTGAGCTACAGGCACCAAGCCTAATTTTCTATTTTAATCCATACTTCAGTGTTTTACTATCTATGACTTGAGTCCTTATGAGAAAAAAAAGTTATTAATAAAAATAAATAAGGAAATTGAACCTGATACTGTTATTACCACTAGCTGCCTTTGGATTCTCTTTTATTAAAAAGAATCCATAGTCTTGGTCCCTGTAGCACAGTGTTTATGGCACCGGCACATACATGCAGGCTGGCCAGTTCAAACCCGGCCTGGGCCAGCTAAGCAACAATGACAACTGCAACAAAAAAACAGCCAGGCGTTGTGGCAGGCGCCTGTAGTCCCAGCTACTTGGGAGGATGAGGCAAGAGAATTGCTTGAGCCCAAGAGTTTGAGGTTGCTGTGAGCTATGATGCCACATCATTCTATCAAGGGTGACAAAGTGAGACTCTGTCTCAAAAAAAAAAAAAAAAAAAAAATCAATGCCTGTAGTACCAGGGAGAATAATTGTAACATTAGGGTGCTTTTTCTGAGATAAATTCCTCTAGCCACCCCTACCCTCCTTGGTAAATTTCATAGTCTGTGTTTTAATTCAGGCCATTACAAGTATCCTTCAAATTTGATAAAAATAATTTCAGTCATTTTGCTGTGATGGAGTAACATTATCTTATTTATATAGAACTACTAAAACCTTAACATTTATTGACTCAATAAATATGTAGTGAATGCTTATCATAAGCCAGGCATTCTTCTGGGCATTTAGCAGTTAGTTGTATATGTCATGGACAGGGGAGGTCTTATGGTGGAGGGGCCAGGGGTGGGGGAGCAGAAAATAATAATCTACTTCTATTGTGGTGGAGAAAACAATTCTATCTAAATGATATAAAAGGTATCTTATTCCTATGTATCTAAACATATTTTAGGGAACCATGAAAAACATTCATTTAGGTTGAGTACTATTCTGTCTAAAATGGAGTTCAAAGAATATTATACAGAATACATGGCAAAAGACAAAAGATAATAAATTGGGAAAAAAAGGCGATGCCTGTGGCTCAAGGAGTAGGACGCCGGCCCCATATACTGGAGGTGGTGGGTTCAAACGCAGCCCTGCCAAAAACTGAAAATAAATAAATAAATAAATAAATAAATAAATAAATAAATTGGGGAAAAGATATTAATACAAATGACAAGCAAAAGCTTAATATTATAAGATACATTTAGCTCCTAAAAATTGATAAGAGAAATGCAAACAATACTATAGAAAATAAAAGAGGCAAGGCAATGAACAGGCAATTTGCTGTGGTAGGCCATGCACATGGCCAGTAAGCAAATGCAAAAATGCTCAATCTCTCTAGCAGGCAGGTAAATACACCCACCATTTACAGTAACTTACCAAGTTGGGAATAATCAGTGCTAATAAAATCATAGGAATTTTATTTTATTTTTTTTTTTGAGACAGAGTCTCACTATGTCACCCTTAGTAGAGTACTGTGGTGTCACAGCAACCTCAAACTCTTGGGCTGAAGTGATTCTCTTGCCTGAGCCTCCCAAGTAGCTGGGATGGGACTACAGGCACCTGAGACAACACCTGGCTGTTTGCTGTTGCAGTTGTCATTGTTATTTAGCTGGCCTGGGCTGCATTCCAACTTGCCAACTTTTGTGTATGTGGCTGGTGCCGTAACCACACTACAACAGGCTCAGAGCCCCAGCTATTTTTTTGTTGCAGTTGTCATTGTTTGGCAGGCCCAGGCTGGGTTCAAATCCACCAGCCTCGGTGTATGTGTCCTAATCACTAAGCTACAGGTGCCCAGCTATGAAGGAATATATTTATACCATGAAATACTGTGTTACATTAAAATAGTGATTTGGGGGGGAAGGGGAGAAGGAGACAGAGTCTCACTAGCTCACAGCAACCTCAAACTCTTGGTCTCACTAGCTCACAGCAACCTCAAACTCTTGGGCTTAAGTGTTTCTCTTGCCTCAGCCTCCCAAGTAGCTGGGACTACAGGTGCCCGTCAGAACGCCCAGCTATTTTTTTTTTGTTTGTTTCAGTGGTCATTATTGTTTTAGCAGGCCCGGGCTGGGCTCGAACCTGCCAGCTTGGGTGTATGTGGCCAGCACCCTACTCACTGAACTCCAGGCGCCAAGCCAGGGATTTTCCTTTATATATTTTTTTGTCCTGAAGAGATGCCCATAATGACACATATATGAAGGTTAAAAAATGCAAGTTTTCACATACATGTTTCTGCCTGTGTACATGTGCAATTTTATCTTAACATCTCATATATACGCATATGGATTTGTGTAGTTTAGAAAAAAGTGAGAGTGGGGCGGCTCCTGTGGCTCAAAGGAGTAGGGCACCGGCCCTATATGCCGGAGGTGGTGGGTTCAAACCCAGCCCCAGCCAAAAACTGCAAAAAAAAAAAAAAAAAAGTGACAATGGATATACCATCAGTTAATGTTCATGAATTCAGTGTTTGGAATAGAGGTAGATGTAACAGAGAGGGTTTTCTTTCTTTCTTTCTTTTTTTTTTTTTTTGAGACAGAGCCTCAAGCTGTCACCCTGGGTAGAGTGCTGTAGCATCACAGCTCACAGCAACTTCCACCTCCTGGGCTCAAGCGATTCTCTTGCCTCAGCCTCCCAAGTAGCTGGGACTACAGGTGCCCACCACAATGCCCGGCTATTTTTTGGTTGTAGTTGTCATTGTCATTTGGCAGGCCCGGGTTGGATTCGAACCCATCAGCTCAGGTATACGTGGCTGGCACCTTAGCCGCTTGAGCCACAAGCACCAAGCCAACAGAGAGGGTTTTCATTATGTATACAATTCTGTGTTTGATTTGTTGCAATTAGTATTTTAGCAATATTAGTGATGATAATAAAAATAATAGCTAACATTTAATAAGAGTTTACTAGAGACTAATTTAAGAATTTTGAATCTCCTATGAAGGCTACGTTGAACAGTTTGATGAGATTATTTCAGATTGTATATGAAACCAGCACATTGTACCCCTTGATTGCACTAATGTACATAGATATGATTTAACAATAAATACATAAATAAATAAATACTTTAGAATCTCATTCAGTTCTTGAAATAACCCTATGAGATGGTAATATTATCATCTTCCCTGTTTTATAGATGAGGGAATGAGGCTCAAAGGGGTTAAAGTCACTTGCCCAAGGCTACATTTTTTTTGAGACAGAGCCTCAAGCTGTCACCCTGGGTAGAGTGCCAAGGAGCTCACAGCAACCTCCAACTCCTCGGCTTAAGTGATTTTCTTGCCTCTGCCTCCCAAGTAGCTGGGATTACAGGTGCCCACCACAATGCCCGGCTATTTTTTGGTTGTAGTTGTCATGGTTTGGCAGGCCCAGGTTGGATTCAAACCCACCACCTCTGGTGTATGTGGCCAGCACCTTAGCCACTTGAGCTAGAGGTGTCGAGCCCCAAGGCTACACTTTTAGTAAAAAGTAGACCAGAATAGAAATCTAAGTAGTTTGAGTTTAATGCTTATATTCTTTACACAAAAATATAACAAATGATTCTTTTATTCATAAAAATATAATAGGCTGTGCCTATGGCTTAGTGAGTAGGGCGCTGGCCCAATATACCGAGGGTGGCAGGTTCGAACCCGGTCTCCGCCAAACTATAACAGAAAAATAGCCAGGCAATGTGGCAGGTGCCTGTAGTCCCAGCTACTTGGGAGGCTGGGCTGAAGTAAGAGAATCACCTAAGCCCAACAGCTGGAGGTTGCTATAAGCTGTGATGCTACAGCACTCTACTGAGGGTGACAAAGTGAGACTCTGTCTAAAAAAAAAAAAAAAAAAAAAAAAAAATATATATATATATATATATATAAATTAGGCATATGGAATTAGATGGAATCGTCATGCTTTGGAAAGTCACAATAGCAAACATACCAGGTATTTGTGCCTTATGTTTTCATGACGTTTGATCTTAAGAAAATTAATTTTTAGCCAGGCGTTGTAGCAGACACCTGTAGTCTCAGCTGCTCGGAAGACTGAGGCAAGAGAATTACCTAAGCCCAAGAGCTGGAGGTTGCTGTGAGCTGTGATGCCACAGTACTCTACCGAGGGCAACAAAGTGAGACTGTCTGTAAAAAAAAAAAAAAAAAATAGGTATGTGGTCTAACATGAATCAGTAATAAAAGTAACAATGCCAAAATCACAAACTTTAATCACTTAAAGATCATATCATGAATTAAATCTTCTGAAGTTGTATATGAACATACCATGAAAGAGTTAAGTGCACATGAAAGACAGCAATGCTTCCTCTCTTGCTGGAGAAACACAGACAGCCTGAGGGCTTATCTTTGTTATTTGACAGTACCTGTTACATGTGATAGTAGCAGTTACAAATATTATTTATAACTCTTAAAAGGCCTACACATATAAAATCACCTCTTTTATTTACTTCCATATAACTGTTATTTATATTTAGTTCCCAATTACATTACACTTAAACTTTCTAAAACTTTCTTGCTTCTTGAAAATTATTGACAAAGAATTAATTTTTTAGTGTAATTTTATACACTGCCAGGGATTTATTATGGTGGCAACTATGCACGATCTCTTAGATGTACTAATAAGGGTACTTATTCTAAATGAAATCGGTTCACGGAGCCTGTGTTTAATTTCTGGTTGGTTACACTCTCAGTCAATGCACTTTGGAGTAAAGGTGGATGTTAAACTTTGCCCTTTCTCTGGTTTGTGACCTCTCCAAATCTTTTTCTATCTGCTTCCCAAAGACAAAATAAAGCAGCTTAACAGTCACTTCAACAAGCAGCTTCCTGAAGGAGACATTCTAAGAAAGTCCTTTTATCTCATTCATATCTGGGCCTAAATTTCTTCCCCCGAAATATTAAATTTATCAGCCTCTGGAACTGCTTCTATCCTATTCATCCAGGTATAATGAGACACCGGGAAGGCTGTGTTGAAATCCCTTTGGGCAGTGCCCGTAGCTCAGTCGGTAGGGCGCTGGCCACATACACCAAGGCTGGCAGGTTTGAACCTGGCCTAGGGCAGCTAAAACAACAGTGATAACTTCGACAACAACAACAACAAAAATAGCCGGGCGTTGTGGCGGGCGCCTGTAGTCTCAGCTACTTGGGAGGCTAAGGCAAGAGAATCACTTAAGCCCAAGAGTTTGAGGTTGCTGAGAGCAGTAACGCCCCGGCACTCTACCCGGGGCAACAGCTTGAGACTCTGTCTCAAAAAAAAAAAAAAAAAAAAGGTGGCGCCTGTGGCTCAGTGTGTTGGGTGCTGGCCCCATTTACGGAGTGTGACGGTTTGCAACAACAGGAAAAAAAAAAAAAAAAAAAAAAAAAATCTATCTATCTATCTATCTCCGGGCATTGTGGCGGGCGCCTGTAGTCCCAGCTACTCAGAAGGCTAAGGCAAGAGATTGCCTAAGAGCTGGAGGTTGCTGTGAGCTGTGATGCCACAGCACTCTACCGACGGTGACAAAGTGCGACTCTATCTTAAAAAAAAAAAAAAAAATCCCTGCCCTTTGCCCTCTTAGGAGCTTGTGGTTTCATTGAAGAGTTAACTGATTGAATGAGTGATTAATTCAGAACTGTCAGGCTCTGGAAAGTGGGGATCAGCAGATATTTTATATCTGAAAGGGACCTGTGAAAAATTCCAACAGCATTTTTCCAAATGAGATGATTCAGTGCATAGAGCAATGCACAGATTTGATTGGATTCTAGCTTCTGCAGTGTAATTAGACATATGAACTTTCTTTCCCACAAAGCAGGATTGGTAAGAGGGGAGAAAAAGCCCATTTGTTGCTGCTTATTTAACTCTTGGGTTGCTACTAGAATTTTTTTTTTTTTTTTTTTTTTTTTTTTAAAGTCAGTGGTGGGGGGGAGTTGAAGTCGGGAGGAAGTAGAGAGCACACCACACACAGGTAGGAAGACTATTTTTTCTCCAGGCTTTGTCAATACAATTGGTTGACATTCAACTGATAAACATTGATATGACTCTTAACAGATGTCACTCTCTGGATGAGTAAGTAACTAGTGTCCAAGTCATCTCCTTGCCCACCAACATTGTTTCCCCACCCTGTGGAGGTTACTCCCTGGTTATTTCAGGGATAATGGGTGGCAGGGGGTCCCTGGGGGTACTGATTGCGTATCACAGCAATGTTTGACCTAAGTCGTCAATGACTTAACATTGCTAAATATTTTGGATAAAAGTGCTGGTTATTTTCTTTGTTTGTGCATATGCTGGGTCATAATATAAAATATATTTATTCCTGTCGGTCACAAGAAAGGAAAGTTTGAAAGCCACTAGGCAATAATGAGTATCAGATGAAACATTTTTAGACCAAATGCTTCCTCAGAGAAAAGACCACCCTGGCGGTCCTGAGGCTAAGTATTTTGTTGAATTTATATTCATACTGTTAAAGAAAAAAAATAATTCATGATACTTGTTAAAGATAGTAAGGAAGACTTTATTCAAGGGAAAACTATGGAGATAGGTATATGGAGCACTGCCATGGGGTCTTGCAATGGGAAAGATTGGATTCAGTTATGAATACAAGGACAAGTAGAGATCTGTGTCCAAGGGGCAGGGTGGGCCAGTGAATGGAAAATTAGTAAAAGAAACATCCTGGATAAAAGGGAGGGGATTCTGACTAAATCACTTTGACATGATTATTGTTGAAGGCATGCCAGGGTGATAGGGAATCTGATAAGATACTGTGCATGATGAGATACTAAGGGTGAGGGAATTTTTGCCTGAACCAGCAGGATTCTTGCTAAAACTGGACTAAATGGGGAAAGCCACTACACTAAAGACAGAGCCCAAGGTCAGGAGCTGGTCGGAAAGAGAATTCAAGTATGAGCAAAGAAAATAGTGTTGGTCAAAAATTACCTCATAGCGCAAAACTGTCTTTCTACTTACTGTAGTGATACAAGCTTCTCTTCTTAAAACAATTGGTTTAACTCAAAACATTAAGTAAATCATAGTATAGGTAGCACACAGCTTAAGTTAGGAAGAAAGTGTGGTAATGATTGTACTCTTGGAAATATCTCATCTAGCTAAAACTTTTATTGTACAGAAAAGAAGATGTTGGTGCCTATGAAGCGATTAATTTGTCACCTGCTCTAGGTTTCATGGCTCAGCCAGAGTCTCAGTCAGACCAGAATAACACAGAAAGGGTGGCTTACAAACAAAAGCAATTTATTTCTCACATTTCCAGAAGCTGAAGTCTGAGATTAGGGTGCAAGCACAAATCTGTTTCTGGTTAGTACCCTCTTCTGGGCTGTAGATTGCCTACTTCTAGTTGTACCATCAAGTGGAGGAGAGCAGAGGGAGTGGAAGCAATGTCTCCTTTGACTCTTCAAGGTCATTATCCCATTATCCCAAGAGCTCCAAGTTCATGACCTTATTTATCCTAATTTTCTCCCCAAGACTCTACCTCCTACAACATCAAGGTGGTGGGGGGAGTGTCTGAGTCAGAGTGTCAACATGCGGGGTGGGGAATGCAAACATTTTAGTTTGTGGGCTTTTGATTTCACCATTTAAAAAGCAGGGCTTCTGGCTAGGCGCCTGTGGCTCAAAAGGCTAAGGCGCCAGCCACATACACCAGATGTGGCGGGTTCGAATCCAGCCCCGGGCCTGCCAAACAACAATGATGGCTACAACAACAACAACAAAAACAACAACAAAAACAAAAACAAAAAAGGCCAGGCATTGTGGCGGGCGCCTGTAGTCCCAGCTACTTGGGAGGCTGAGGCAAGAGAATTGCTTAAAGCCCAGGAGTTGGAGGTTGCTGTAAACTGTGATGTCACAGCCCTCCACCCAGGGCGACAGCTTGAGGCTCTGTCTCAAAAAAAAAAAAAAAAAAAAAAATTAAGGATTCTAACTTTGCTTCCTGGATACCAGCATTACCACTCATCTACAGGTTACAGAGTATTTAGGACTTTGTAGATCCACATGAATGGATAAGCGTTATTTTTTTGGTTCAGAGTCAGTGACATTGCCTCTCGGAAATAGGTTTTCTAAGGCAAAAAACCGATAAGGACGATGTCCCAATTCATAAGACTGCAAAATGTCTTTCTTCATTCATCATGGTGCATTGGGGGGTGGTGGTGGAGGCGCAGATGGGGTGGGGGGGGTGAGGTTTGCTGAGGACAGACAGTATATCCCTAAATGTCAGAAGCACTTTTGAGCTTTTTGTACATGTACTGTACATGATGGGGGAAAGCAGGTTATCTAAGGATTTTCAGCTAATTTCATAAGATGGAGTAGACAATACTATGCAATTCTTTATTCGAATTGCTTTGTCTTGCCGCACAGCTCTGTCAAGGGCTGATGTTGCAATTACCTTAACAAGCAAAGGAAATGTCAGTCAAGTTCAACACCTGGTACCTCCACACCCTTGCAACGTGTTAGGCCTCTGGGCAGGAGGCAAAAATGCCCAAGGCTGCGTGTGGAGCCCAGGTGAAAAGGGAGTGGATGGCTTTGAGCCTCTGTGTGTACTGGTGTCTCGTCCCCAAGGCCAATATTTACATTAGGGATCACTTCTACCTTTGGTACACCTAATCAGGCTCTCATTATATGCCTTGGCATCACACTGACTTCAGGACTTTGGAGGAAAGGAGACTGCTTAAGTGCATTTGACAATAAATGCTTTGTGCAACCAGATGTGAATTCCCCCGCCCCATAAGCTTACGCTAAACCGTGAACGGACTGATCCACATGGAGCAGGGCTTTTCTTCTCATGAAACCTTTAAGAGTGAGAAGTCAGGCAGGCTATTCGGCAAAATACAATGTGAGCCTAGAGGGCGGGTCATTGCTCTGAATCAGCAGCCAGCCAGAGATAACTAATAAAAATGGAAGATCCTTCTCGGTGACAAAACAGGCCTCGGACTCAATGCGGGAGGCCTGAGCAAGGAAGGTGAGCAAAGAAAGGTAAAGCTAAGGCGCTGCTTCAAGAAGCCGGGTTCATTCAAACCCCGAGGACAGCAGACCCCGCCTCCCCACGCCGCCGCCCGCTCAATCGCGGAGCGCTCCGGGTGTGAGCTCGCCCCGTGGGGAGCGGCTTGGAGCCGAGGAGGCGGTGGCAGAGGTGGTTTGGGCAGCCCCGCGCGGCGGATAGGCCCAGGCAACCAACACCCATTCCCCCTCCCCCTCCCCCTCGCTCAGTTCAACTCCCACTCGGCCCCGGCCACGCCCTGCCGCCACCGCCCCCTCGGGCAGCTTTCCGCTCGGCAGTCCAGCCTGGGCCGTGGGCGGGAGAGAGGCGGTGCCTCGCAGTGGCCGCCGCGGCCGCAGGAAACTACAGGCGCCGACAGCCTTTGCGGCCTCGCCGCGCCCCCTTTCTCCCACCACTCAGAGCGCGTCACTAGGGGCTCAGCCAATGGGGAGCGAGCCAGGGAAAAAGGGCGCCCGGGTCCGGATGCGCCTCAGGAAAGCCATGCTCCCTGCGCGGGGGCAGCGGGCAGTTCACTCGTCGCGCACAGCCTTCCGTGGCCGAAGCGCGCCTACATCCGCCCCTCTCGCTTGCTTTGAGCGACCGCCCTATTTTTTTCTTTAGTGGCAATCCGAGGAGATGCCGGAGCGGGTTTTTGAGTGGAGGGCGCTGGGAAATGAGTAGGGGGCGGGATATCCTGAGACAACAAGTTTGGCTGTATGAAAGGCCTACCGGCAGCGCGCCCAAGCTAGAACGCCGAGAGAAAGAGAGCGAGAGGAGCCGAGAGAGGCAAAGAAAAGCTGCCAAAAGAATAACCCCGAGAAAGGGGGTGGAGAGGAGGCGGCCCCAGCGCCCCGGCCCCCGGCAGGTCGGCGGCCAATCCGCTGGGGGAAGGGGTGGAGAGTCGGCGGCTCCGGCGGATAGAGGCCGAGGGGGGTGGGGAGTCGGCCGGGCTCGCACCGCCCTGGCCCCGCCCCTGGCCCGCGCCGCCGCCCGCGCCGCGCGCCGCCGCTGTCAATCAAGAGCGTGTCAGCCGGGCTCGGGCGGAGAGAGGAGCTGCTACGCCACAGCCCAGCGGCGGCCATTCGCGGAAAAAGAGGCAGAGCCTGTGCCAGCTACAGCCTCCTCCGAGCCACCGCGGGCGGGCGGGACCGGCCTCTCCTCCTGCCTCGCCCCCACCCCCACCCACCTCTATCCCAGTGTCTCCGTCTGAGGGTTTGTCCTGTTAATGCGGGATGAGCGGTACGTATTCTCCACCCCCCTCGGTCTCCTTCACCGCCTCCCTCCTCCCTCCCTCCCCAGACCCTGCTCGGTTCTCCCCCTCCCCCGGGGCCGCTGAGATGCTTTAAGGGGAGGAGGAGAGGGAGGGAGGGAATCAGGGAGGGAAGGAGGGTTGTGTTTTGTCTTAATGTCTGAGAGAGAACAACCTCCTTCTGGGTGTTGCTCTGGAGCCGATGGGTCGGGTTTCAAACCACGTTTTGTGATATCCCCCTCCTCCCTTCCCTCCTTCTCCCCCACCCCCTGCCAGTGTGCGTGGATCGCGGGTTTATGGAGATTAATGTTCGGGGGGAGGGGGAAGAAGAGGAGAGGGGGAAGGCGAATAATAATAATCCTAATAACCTGTTGTCGTGTGTGTATGGGGGGGTTTGTTGCAGATCAGAAGAAGGAGGAGGAGGAGGAGGCGGCAGCGGCAGCCGCGATGGCTACAGAAGGAGGGAAAACCTCTGAGCCAGAGAATAACAATAAAAAACCCAAAACCTCAGGCTCCCAGGTAAAAACAAACATTAAAAAAATTCATCACGATACATTAGGAGAGAGAGGGAGTTATGCCCTTTAAATGCCCAGAAAAAGTAAAGAGCAGAATAAAAATGTTTATGCACTCAAAGTATCTTTCTGAGATTGAGGACCTTAACTTGTAAATTCATGAAGGTTTCACGTATTCGAGGGTATAATATAATTTAAAATTACATCAGGAACTCAAGACTACATAAGAAAACTCTGTTTTCCCAAGGGCATTTTGAGTTTAGGAAAATAGCACTTTAAAAAGTTTGTTAGAAATTTTCCTTTTATTTAAAGTTTATATTACAGTATCTGCTTCCTTATTCATATAGCTCTTACCTGCCTTTGTTCATATTTCTTTTTGATATTCTGCCCTTTCCTGTGTAAGTTCTGATTTGTAGAGCTGTCAAAATAAATAAATAACCCCCTTCCAACTACTGGCCTCCACTAAATACACCCGCTTTTTTTTCCCCCCCCTCTCCTTTACCATCCCATTCTGGGTAGGATTCTCAGCCCTCTCCTCTGGCTTTACTGGCAGCTACTTGCAGCAAAATAGGGACTCCTGGTGAAAATCAAGCAACTGGACAACAACAAATTATCATAGATCCAAGCCAAGGATTGGTGCAACTTCAAAATCAACCCCAACAGCTAGAACTGGTAACCACACAACTTGCTGGGAATGCTTGGCAACTTGTTGCCTCTACTCCTCCTGCTTCAAAAGAAAATAACGTTTCTCAACCAGCTTCTAGTTCATCTAGTTCTTCCAGCAGTAATAACGGGAGTGCATCTCCTACAAAAACTAAATCAGGTAACTCTTCCACTCCTGGTCAATTTCAAGTCATACAAGTACAAAATCCAGGTGGTAGTGTGCAGTACCAAGTGATTCCGCAACTTCAGACAGTGGAAGGTCAGCAAATTCAGATCAATCCAACTAGTAGTTCATCTCTACAGGATTTGCAGGGTCAAATTCAGCTCATTTCTGCAGGTAATAACCAAGCTATACTCACAGCTGCTAACAGGACAGCTTCTGGGAATATTATTGCTCAAAACCTGGCAAATCAGACAGTTCCAGTCCAAATTAGACCTGGTGTTTCAATACCACTGCAATTACAGACCCTTCCTGGTACTCAGGCTCAAGTTGTGACAACTCTACCAATTAACATTGGAGGAGTGACTTTAGCTTTGCCAGTGTTAAACAACGTGGCTGCTGGAGGAGGGACTGGACAGGTTGGCCAGCCCGCTACTACTGCTGATAGTGGGACTTCCAATGGGAATCAGTTAGTTTCCACACCCACCACCACCACTGCTTCCGCCAGTACTATGCCAGAATCTCCCTCCTCCTCCACTACCTGCACAACCACTGCTTCAACATCACTGACAAGCAGTGACACATTAGTGAGCTCAGCAGAAACGGGCCAGTATGCAAGCACATCAGCCAGTAGTTCTGAACGTACCATTGAAGAATCTCAGACACCTGCTGCTACTGAGTCTGAAGCCCAGAGTTCCAGTCAGCTTCAGCCGAATGGAATACAGAATGCACAGGAGCAATCAAATTCTCTTCAGCAGGTTCAAATTGTAGGCCAGCCTATCTTACAACAGATCCAGATCCAACAGCCGCAGCAACAGATTATTCAGGCTATTCCACCACAGTCATTTCAACTCCAGTCAGGGCAGACAATTCAGACCATCCAGCAGCAGCCTTTGCAGAATGTTCAACTTCAAGCAGTAAATCCGACTCAGGTGCTTATCAGGGCTCCAACTTTAACACCTTCAGGGCAAATCAGTTGGCAAACTGTACAGGTACAGAATATTCAGAGTCTTTCAAATTTGCAAGTTCAGAATGCTGGGTTATCCCAGCAATTAACCATCACCCCAGTGTCTTCAAGTGGTGGCACAACTCTTGCTCAGATTGCTCCTGTGGCTGTTGCTGGTGCCCCAATAACTTTGAATACTGCCCAGCTTGCTTCAGTGCCTAATCTTCAGACAGTAAGCGTTGCCAACCTGGGTGCTGCAGGCGTTCAAGTGCAGGGAGTTCCAGTTACAATCACAAGTGTTGCAGGTAAGTAATGGCATCTTTTCTCTTTACCTCTTAAATAGTTTTTAATAATGATCAATTATTGCTTTTCTTTGCTAATTTTTAGATTTGATAGAACTCTGAAGTAAATCGATAGTCATAAGGAGTCAAACAAGAATACTAACAGCCATAACACAGTGGTAACCAGTGTGACTTTCTCACTCTTGTAGATTTTAGTGTTAGGTTTTATGTGTTACATTTGTTTTTCAAATGTATTGTTTCGTAGAACAAAACTTTATTAGAATCATAATTGCCTTTTGTAACCTAATGATCATATTTGAGTACATTTGAACTCTAAAGAAGGAACCATAGTTGAAATGATAATTTGTCTCTGAGGGAAAGTAGGTTTAAGCTGAATTGGTATGTAGTTGTGAGTCTGTTGAAGTTTAAATTCTAGTGTCTATTAAGGCTAACTTTTTTAAAATTGGAAGTTATATCTTAGCATCTTTTCGCCCATGCTTTTGTGTTTTTATTACACATAGAGGTAGAGTTTTAAGTTGTAAATTGCTTGATAAACTTTTTTGTCTACTGTCGTGCTAAAATCAGGATTTGCCCAGGATTTTGAATTTATGGTCATTTATTTGTAAAGTTATACTTAAGTAAATCCGTGGTCATTATGTTATTTATAGATGTTTACTGTGAGGTGTGTGGAAAGCAATTAAAAATGTAGACAGTAAAATGTCACTAATTTGAATTAATTGTGGCAATAATTTAACCCAGTTACAAAAGCTGTTAGGTCATACAAATAGGTATGTACTTTCAAAGTACTTGGAAAACTAGTCTAATAAGTTGTTTAATCTTTTTTGGACCAGTCTTCTTATATCTAATACCTTTTATTTTGCTGTAATTAAATGCTTTTAATTAATTCTGATTTGGTGAAAACCTAGTTACAGTTTTAGTGACCGATACTTTTAGACCTTGTTAGTTAAATATTTCTATTTTGATAATCAAAGATAAATAAATTTATCACTTTTGAATGCCCTTCAAAAGTCCTGAAACAAGTTGCTGAAAAATTATGCTAAGGTTCTTTTTTTATAGATAGTATATGTGCATATGTATGTAAAATTGGAAATTGCCAGATAGAGCCTTCTGATTCAGGAGAACTGAGGTTAGATTTTTTTCTCTAGATACCCACTACCTGTACAAGAGAACTATCCAGCAGAACTTTGTGTGATACTGGAAATATTTTTTATCTGTCCTATTCCATATGTTAGGCACAATCTACATGTGGCTGTTGAGTAGTTAAAATGTGGGTAGTGCAACTGAATTCTTAATTTAAGTAGCCACATGGGACTAGTGGCTACCATATTGACAGCACAGTATTCTAGACAATATTTTAAATGTGGCATTTCCCCCCCCAAAACTATTATAACACAATTATATAAATGTTTCTGCAGAATAAAATCTTTAATTTGCTTTGTGTCTAATTTTTCTAAAAATGATGACAACTGGAATATTTCAGAAAAGTGTATTTTTGGTGGGTTGAATGATAGTTTGCGTTGTCAAAGCAGAAGTTTCACTTACATTTCATCTTGTCTGTTAAGCATTAGTGAGTTGCGATTAAGAGAATTGAGTAACTTGTACTTTAGGTTAGAAATAGTCAATTCTGCTCTCTAACTGATGTCTGTTAGAATACAGAGGTTTTCCCTTACACATTGTGAGGGTAAGCAAAATAGAGGAGTTTGGAATCCGGCCTACCAACTCAGATTCACTTGAGTGATGTTTAGTAAGCACAAGATCCACCTTCTGGAACTTTTAAGTTTTGAGGTATGGGGTCTAGGAATTTGTCTTTCAAACAAATTTTCCAGGTGATTGTAAAACTGACTTAAGTTTGAGAAACAAGGGATCTAGTCATCAGCAGTGAACCAAAAGACAGTATTCTGGAAGCAGGTGAGTGTTGAGCTAGTTCTTCATTAGCTCATTAGTGTTAATATGCCTTAGAGCAGTGGTTCTCAACCCTCCTAATGCCGTGACCCTTTAATACAGTTTCTGTGGGTTGGAACCCACAGGTGGAGAACTGTTACCTTAGAAAGTAGATTTTGCCAGCAAGTGCAACTTTTTAGTTTTAATTCTATAAACACATAAGTGGCTACTATGTGCTTAACACTCCAAAGAGGTGTGATTATTCCTTCATTTTCAGAGATAAGTTTTTTCACTTAAAGAATTTAAATGATTTGGGGAGCTTCACTTAAGTATATGAGGAAATTTGAATTTTACGTAGTTGGGTTTTTTTTTTTTTGTTTGTTTTGTTTTTTGCTGAAACCAAAGATTTAAAATTTTATTGATGTTAAAGAATTAATGTTCAAATAGATATGTTCAATAATTTTTAAATGTATCCTGATTAGTATAAGACAACGCAGTTATCTAGGCCTATTTGGGGATTTTATCCTATTGCCTAGTGTAGTAGTGCTTTAGAAATGGCTTTTGAATGAAGGTAGAAAAAGGTAATGGAGAAAATAGAGGAGTTTGGAATGGGTGCCTTGGAGTGGTGTTAATGAAGCCAATCAAACAGCTCTGTTTTCATTAATTTCTTTCAGCTTTATGTTCTTAAGACTAGAGTGGGATACCAGGTACTTCACTGTCTTGAGAAAGGGGAGAATGAACAATAATGACCTACAGGTCCCTTTCTATGATATCCCTTTTATACCTGCAAGTTTAGATGTTTTACTTTGTGTCCCCATTTACTTTTTGTAAGTACTGCTTTGGTTATTTCACATTTCCCCCTGGACAATGGTATTGTTTCATTGATGGAAAAATTTTCAAATTTTAGCTGTAGTGAAATCAAATATTCACTACAGCTATTATCGAGGTTTGAAAAAGTATTAGCTTCAACAGAATGTAATGACTTAGTCAAGGACAAAGGAAACTCTTACCATCTATCCTCATTTTACTCTTCAGGAAGTAAGGGAATTTAGGTGATATGGACAGAAAGATCACACAGGAAACTAGTTACTAAAGCTGGTAGTTTCATACTTAGTTGTTTTGTTTGTTTGTTTTGTTTTTGAGATAGCCTCACTATGTTGACCTCAGTAAAGGGCTGTTAGTGTCACAGCTCACAGCAACCTCCAACTCTTGGGCTTAAGCTATTCTCTTGCCTCAGCTTCCCAAGTAGCTGGGACTACTACAGGCACCTACCAAAATGCCTGGCTATTTTTGTTGTTGTTGTTACATTTGTTTATCTGGCCCCAGTTGGGTTTCAACCCACCACCTTCGGTGTATGTGGCTAGCACTGTGCTAAAGGCGCCAAGCCTCATACTTAGTTTTATAAAATGAGAATGTTACTGACAACTTGTGGGACACTTCTTTCCTTTATAATGTATTCTATAATGTGTTTTTATGCTTTGTTTTCAACTGAAAATTCTGAATTCCAGACTGAGCCTTAGTTAGAATGAATGTATCTAAATACATTTAATATCCTCTATAGAAACCTAATTTAAATAATAATAATAATTTTTTTTTTTTTTTTATAGACAAGGTTTTGCTATGTTGCCCGGGATAAGTTTCAAACTCTTAGGCTCAAGCAGTCCTCCTGCCTCAGCATCCCAAGCAGCTGCAATTATAGATTGGGATTACAGACACACCACTGCACTCCAGCACAAAGATAACTAATTATAATTCTGTCTTAAGAACTTCCTTATTTTAAGGAGAGTGGAAGGTGTTTTGCTGCTACCTGTTTTTGCAGTGTCCTCAAGTAGCCCTACATAAAGTGAATTTCAGGAGTTACATTTCCTTGATTAAAGAATTTAGAATTTGTAGGAACCATTGGTATCTAAATCTGTAATTAACTTGCAGTGGCCAGCAATTTGACTTATTTGGGGTCATAATTACCATGTATGGTTACAGATCATATTGTAAGCCTTTTGGTTGATGAATGGATGTTTATCGATGTAAATAGAGATTAACATTTTTATGCTAGTTCTCCCATAAAAGAAGTCCAGACTTGATAAGATGCTGCTTGCCCATCAAGAACTTGACTTTTCTTACCTAATTTCTTCACTTTTGCATGTAATTAGAGTATGAAACCTGGAGATGTAGTATAAAATCAGGAATGGGAGGGCCAGTTTTTCATTGATAAAAATGGAAACCAAAGGAAATAATTGAAATTTCCTTCCTTCCTTTCTTCCTTCCTTTTTTTTTTTTTTTAAGACAATCTCACTTTGCTGCCCTTGGTTTTGTAGAGTGCTGTGGTGTCGTAGCTCACAGCAACCTCAAACTCTTGGGCTCAAGCTATTATTTTGCCTCAACCTCCGAAGTAGCTCAGAGTACAAGCACCTGCTACAAGACCCGGCTGTTTTTAGAGATGTGGTCTCGCTTTTAATCCACTCACCTTGGCCTCCCAGGGTGTATTTTTTTCTTTCTTGAAAGAACAGGTTTAGGACCAAAGAGATTAATAAATACCATATATAGGTAAGGAAATCCTTAGGCCATTGAGATACTGTAGTATCTTTTCTCAAATTATAGTTAGAAATGGATTTTTTTCTTAGACTTGTGTCAAAAAGGAATGGATTTTTCTAAAAAAGGAAACCTGGGGAGGAAGGAAACGAACATGTTTTACCTGATACATGTCAAGTGCTAGGCGCGATATGTATGTGTGTATGTAGTGTGTATTAGAGACACGGTCTTCCTGTTGCTCAAGCTTGAATGCAGCCTCAAGTTACTGGGCTCAAGTGATCCTTCGGTCTTAACCATCCGAGTAGCTGGGATGATAGGCACACCCCCACCATACCTGCTTAATTTTTCTGTTTTTTATTATTATTATTATTTTTTTCTTTGTAGAGATAGGATCTCTCTGTGTTGCCAAGGCTAGTCTTGAACTGGCTTACTGTAATCCTCTCTCCTTGCTCTCCCAAAGTGCTGAGTTAACAGGTATGATCCTTTACCACTTCTGGCTTAAGTATTTATATTACCTCATTAAACCCCATAACATCCTTATAGGTTTTATGTCCATTATACAGATAGCCTCACGGAGCTTTATTTCTTTAGGAACATTTGCTCTCCAGTGAGTGGAAGAGCCGTGACTCAAATTTATCTCTGATCCCAGTGTTATTGTTCATGCAACATAAGAAGCTATGATAAGGCCGGGCACTGTGGCTTACGCCTGTAATCCCAACACTCTGGGAGGCCAAAGTGGTGGGTTGCCTGAGCTCATAGGTTTGAGACCAGGCTGAGCCAGAGAGAAACCTCATCTCTAAAAATAGCCGGGTGTTGTGGCGGGCGCCTGTAGTCCCAGTTACTTGGGAGGCTGAGGCAAGAGAATTGCTTAAGCCCAAGAGTTTGAGGTTGCTGTGAGTTGTGATGACACAGTACTCTACCAAGGGTGACATAGTGAGAACCTGTCTCAAAAAAAAAAAAAAAAAAAAGCTATGATATATCTATAGATAAAGGCTACTTTTTTCTGAATGGCATTTTTATCAGATAAAATGACCTGCCAAAGGCTTCATATGCATACTTAAATTCTTTAAAAGGTGGACAGTTTTCAGCTCTTGGGAGGGGGAGGTAGGTGGATTGCCTGAGCTCACAGGTTCCAGCCTGAAAAGGAGCAAGACCCCATTTCTAAAAATAGCCGGGCATTGTGGCAAGCACCTATAGTCCCAGCTACTTGGGAGGCTGAGACAAGAGAATCAGTTGAGCCCAAGAGTTCGAGGTTGCTGTGAGCTAACATGCCACGGCTCTGTACTGAGGATGACCAAATCTCTCTCTCAAAAAAAAAAAAAAAAAAAAAAAAGTGGACAGTTTTGAAAATGGAAATATTGTGCAGTTAAGGTCTCTTCTAGCTCTAACAGGCTGTAGTGCTGACAGATAAGTATGACCAAAAGCAGTAAAGTAAGTGGTGAATAGAAACAGGTGTGGCTCCCCAGAGACCATATCTTAATAGCTCAGATTTTAAAATACTGTTATGTGGAAGACAGAAGGAGGGGCATAGGATTAAGAATGAAAGCAAAAAGTAGCATGACACTTTAAGAATAATGTCAAGATGGCTGGGTAAGGTGGCTCACACCTGTAATCCTAGCGCTCTGGGAGGCTGGGGCGGGTGGATTGCTTGAGTTCACAGGATTGAGACCATCCTGAGCCAGTACGAGACATCATCTTTAAAAATATTTGGGGCTTGGTGCCTGTGGCTCAAGTGGCTAAGGTACCAGCCACATATACCTGAGCTGGCAGGCCTGCCAGACAACAGCTGCAACCAAAAAACAGCTGGGTGTTGGGGCGGGCGCCAGTAGTTCCAGCTATTTGGGAGGCTGAGGCAGGAGAATCACTTGATCACAGGAGTTTGAGGTTGCTGTGAGCTGTGATGCCACGATACTCTACCCAGGGCGACAGCTTGATGCTCTGTCTGAAAAAAACAATATTTGGGTGGGCCTGTGGCTGGCACCTGTAGTCCCACCTACTGCAGATGTTGAGGCAAGAAAATCGCTTGAGCCCAAGAATTTGAGGTTGATACACGACATTCTACCCAGGGCGATAAAGTGAGACTCTGTCTCCAAAAAAAAAAAAAAAAAGAATAACATTAGGAATGCAGAAATTCATAATAAAGCTAGACATTTAAAATTATTTAAAGTAACTTATACGGCTTTATATCAATGCAAGAAAAACACATCGCTTGAGCAAAATTGTGTAGTACTGTACGTATTAAGAGAGAACAGATTAAAGGCAGAGCTTCTTCACTCTGCTTCTGTTAATAACCAGCAAGGAAAATGAAGTTGCAACTGAAAGGACTAACAGTGTAATTCTCTGAGATGTTTGTTCAAGATAAGGGGATAGAGGATATTTTTTGATTTTTAGAAGTCAGGATGATGCAGATGAATACTATCCTAGGACCAGGAGGAATTTTCAGATTAGTTTCAGGCAAGTATCAGTGACTTAAACATTATGTAACTTGGCAATTGTTAACCAAAATATATGGCATGAGTAAACACCTCAATTTTTCAAAACGCTCTAAACTTTGTGGGTTCACTAAGAGACTAGATTTGTATTCTCTTTCTTCAGGATTTCCAGATGAGTATACAAAGGAAGTAAAGTTAACACAATGTATCCGATTTTAGTGTTGGTAGTGGGAGTCTTTAAAGGCTCATAGTTGCTTGCACAATGACATGAAAAGTGGTAATTGTCCACCTCAGTAGAGGTTTCTGGTATTAAGGTGTGGGGTTCTGTCTTTGATATAGTCCTGTTTAACTTTTTTTTTTTTTTTCAAAAACCAGGCCAAAGGATGGCCTTATTTACTGAATTTACAGATGAGACAAAGCCAAAAGGCAGTGCTAATATGACAGGATGTAGAATTGATATTCAGAGTAATCTTAATAGGCTGGACTGCTGGGCCAGAGTTAGTAAGATCAATGTGACAGGTAAGATCCTCTACTTAAAGTGGGGGGGAATATATCCTTACAAAATAAAAAAGTAAGTGTGTTAGCAGGGCTTGTGAAAATGATTTGGGGTTTATTGGCTTAATGTGAACTTGAGGGTAAAGCTTCTTCTGTACTTGTCGCTTGTCAGACTTTCTGCAGTATTGTGCACAGTATACATGTTAAACGGCACATGTTAAATGGGACATTGACAAACTGGTAAACATATTGAGAAGGATTCTTAGAATGAAGAGTGTAGAAAACATTTCATTGAAGAGCAGGAAATTGTTAAAAGAAAATAAAAGAAATTGTGACCGATGTCTTTAGAGATATGAAGGCCTGTTTTTGAAACTAAAATGGCTTTATTTTGTTTCATGTACGGAGATAGACTTTAAAAGAATTTCTTGTACTGCATACAGAGTTCAGTTAGGTAAACTATAAACTGTGAGTCTTCTAATTCTAAAATTTTAGGTTCTATGAATATTTGGGCATGTGGTCCCATTCTGGGTATTCCCATACAGCATACAGACTCCTCTGTAAGTCTTAATTAAACTTAAATGATTAAGTATTTAGGGATTTGTGGGGGGTGGTAGTGAGGCTGACATTTACCATTTTTCTTATAAAAGCAGCGTAATTAAGGTGAATCTAATGTAATACTTTATTTAATTCACAGATATATTTCTTCATTATTTGTAGACTATTCTTAGGTACGTTTTTCTAAGTCATTTGTTCTTTTATTTGATAAGTACTAAACCTTTAGTATTTTAAGCACACATCCCAATGCCTAACACTGAATTTGGAGGCAAGATATCTCAGTACAGGATTCCTCCCTTCTCCATGGTTTCAGTTATCTGTGGTCAACTGTGGTCTGAAAATACCAAATGGAGAATACCAGAAAACAGTTCGTAAGTTTAAATTGTATGCGTGCTGTTCTGAGTAATGTGATGAAATCTTAACTTTGTTCTTCCTAGAGCAGGAATCTCCCTTTTGTCCAGGGTATCCACTCTGCCTAAGCTCTTCTGTTAGTCAGTTGGTAGCCCTCTCGCTTATCAGATTGATTTTCATTGTTTCACAGTATTTATGTTCAAGTAACCCTTTTTTTACTTAATGATGGCCCAAAAGTGTAAGAGTGGTGATGCTGATAATCTGGATATCCCAAAGAGAATAAAATATATGCCCAAGAGAAGTTGTTAATCTTTCACTGTGCCTAAGTTAGAAGTTAAACTACATCATAAGTATGTATATATAGGAAAAAACATAGTATATATAGGGTGCAGTATTGTCTGTGGTTTCAGCATCCATTGGGGGTCTTGGAACATATTGACTTTGAATAAAGGGGACTGCTGTAGCCTTTTAACTGCAGTTGTGTTTCTAATACTGTCTTTAGTATCAGTAATGTGATTATGTTGATTCAAATTAAACAATGGTTGGAAAATCTAGGATCCTAATAGAGTCCAGGCTCGGTGCCTGTAGCTCAGCGGCGGGGGTGCCAGCCACATACACCAGAACTGGCAGATTCAAACCCAGCCCGGCCTGCCAAACAACAGTGACAACTGCACACACACACAAAATAGGGTGTTGTGGTGGGTGCCTGTAGTCCTAGCTACTCAAGAGACTGAGGCAAGAGAATCGCTTAAGCCCAAGAGTTAGAGGTGGTTGTGAGCTGTGATGCCATGACACACTGAGGGTGACATAGTGAGACTCAGTCTCAAAAAAAAAAAAAAAAAAAAAATAGGGCAGCGCCTGTGGCTCAGTGAGTAGGATGCCGGCCCTGCCCGAGGGTGGCAGGTTCAAACCCAGCCCCGGCCAAACCACAACAACCACCAAAAAAAAAAAAATAGCCGGGTGTTGTGGCAGGCACCTGTAATACCAGCTACTTGGGAGGCTGAGGCAAGAGAATTGTCTAAGCCCAAGAGCTGGAGGTTGCTGTGAGCTGTCATCTTACAGCACTCTATACCGAGGGCAACAAAATGAGACTCTTATCTTAAAAAATAAAATAGAGTCCAAACTCTGGCAAGTACTCACAACTTTAAATTTGTTAATTTGCCTTAGGGAGTAAGGAAATTCAGTACATCTTTTTGGTTTAAAATACTTAACAGAGATTTTTATTTATTTTTATTTTTTTAGAGACAGAGTCCCACTTTATCGCCATCGGTAGAGTGCTATGGCATCACCTCCTGGGCTTAGGTGATTCTCTTGCATCAGCCTCCTGAGTAGCTGGGACTACAGGTGCTCGCCACAACGCCTGGCTATTTTTTTGTTGCAGTTTGGCCACGGCTAGGTTTGACCCTGCCACCTTCGGTATATGGGGCCAGTGCCCTACCCACTGAGCCACAGGCACCGCCCAGCAGAGACGTTTTTTAAAAAAATCTTTGAGACTGAAGAACCCAATGAATAGAAGAAGTAATAATTCACATACATAAAGGTTCTCTTTTCCTCAGAGCTGATAATTAAGTTAGGAAAATAGCAAATGTCTGTGCTTGACCAAAGGTGTGGTTCAAGCAATGTGCTTATTATTATTGCAGACACATGTACCCAGAGGCTTCATAGAGCACAGGACTAAGAATTAAAACTTCTGTTTTTGCTTGGTGCTAACCCACATTACCCTTTTCCCCCCGGACAAACATCATAATTCTACCTTCATTTCTTTTTTCACTTCTAAGTGATATTAATTCCTTCCCTCGTTACCTCATAAAGTTGCAAAGGTCAAATAAGCTAATATGTATAAAAAGGCTTTGAATATTATAAAGAAAACTTTATGCAGAAGATGGAATCTCTATATAGTGACACCCACTAGAGGAGTGTGAAGTATAATAAGTTAAGTGGGAGAATGAGTTATTTTAGGTTACGGATATTAGCTTGACTAACATGTCAGGAGTAAATGAGAGGAATACCAGAAAGCTTTGGTAAAGTGCAACCAAGGGTATGGGGAGGTTTATAAGTGGAAAAGAAGCAGTGTATTTCAGTGTAGTAAGAACTAAATGTCTAGATTGGTGCCCGTAGCTCAGTGAGTAAGGGTGCCAGCCACATACACCGAGGGTGTCGGGTTTGAATCCGGCCCGGCCCTGCTAAACAGCAATGACAACTGCAACCAAAAATAGCCAGGTTTTGTGGCGGGTGCCTATGGTCTCAGCTACTTTGGAGGCTGAGGCAAGAGAATCACTTAAGCCCAAGAGTTTGAGGTTACTGTGAGCTGTGATGCCACGGTACTCTACTGAGGGCGACATAATGAGACTCAGCCTCAAAAAAAAGAACTAAATGTCTGCTGTGTGCTTAGCCTTTGTTAGGTTCTGAAAGTAGTAACCTGTCTTAAAAAGATACTTAGGTTGGGAGAGATAAGGTTTGCATACATCATATATGGTACCTGCAACTGCATGTGAGAATTTGTACTTAAGTACATGTTTCTTTTTGTTTTTTGTTTTTCTGTTTTTGTTTGAGACAGTCTTAAGCTGTCACCCTGGGTAGAGTACAGTGACGTCACAGTTCACAACAACCTCAAACTCTTGGGCTTCAGTGATTCTCTTGCCTCAGTCTCCCAAGTAGCTGGGACTACAGGCACCCACCACAGTGCCTGACTATTTTTTTGTTGTGGTTGTCATTGTTTACCAGTTGTGTTCGAACACGCCAGCCCCAGTGCATGTGTCCGGCACCCTAACCACTGAGCTATGGGCACCAAGTTAAGAGACAGGATATCTTGAGTCAAATTGCTGAACTTAGAGAAGATTGGAAAACCATAAAATTCTCATATGGAACCTTACAGCTAACACAGGGGGTGGAGTGGTGATTTCTGTGTACTTCATAGAGAGGCCCAGGGTTCTCCCAGAGTAGTAGCTCAGATTTGCCAATTGAACAACCTGCCACCCCCGCCAAAGAAGTTGTTTTTTGAACTATTTCCTAACATTTTATCTGAGGAAGAGATTCTGCCAAAATAATAATAAAAATGAGTTTGAAAAACCTGAATCTTGTGGATAGAAGGATTGAGTGGAAATAATTGTGATGCAAATGATATTTATTGGTATGTTTCCCTGTAGATCAAAGTGTAGAGAAGTTAGAAATTAGGAGCCCAGTTAAAGGTATGTTATTGGAGGTATTTAGTCATGAAATCACAGTGATCTTTAGAAAGGCTATGGTAGCGAAGTAAATGGTTGCTAAATATGGAAAACAAGTTGTTAAACTTCTCTTTATTGTCCAGAATGATAACATGAAAGAGATAGTAAGGGATTAGGGAAAAATATCATGTTTGTTCTTTTCCACTACTCTGTATCAAGTATGGTAATAGGTATTGAGAAACAAAATGAAGTGAGATGTATTTTCCACCCTCAAAGGATAAGTTAGCTATTATGAGTTGGGTGGTGCCTGTGGTTCAGTGGGTAGGGAGCTCGCCCCATATACCGAGGGTGGCAGGTTAGAAAACTGCAACAAAAAATAGCCAGGCATTGTGGTGGGTGCCTGTAGTCCCAGCTAATTGGGAGGCTGAGGCAAGAGAATCGCTTAAGCCCAGGAGTTGGAAGTTGCTGTGAGCTGTGATGCCATGGCACTCTACTATGAGTGACAAAGTGAAACTCAGTCTAAAAAAAAAAAAAAGAAAAAGTTATTTATTATAAGAGATATACTATATTTCCTTACTTCTAGAATGTACATTTTAACATCCTTGGGGGTGGTGCCTGTGGCTTAGTGAGTAGGGCACAGGGCCCAGGGCCCATATACCAAGGGTGACGGGTTCAAGCCTGGCCCCGGCCACTGCAACAACAACAACAACAACAAAACTCATATGAAAATATAAAGGACCTAGCATTGTTAAAAAAAAAAAAAAAAAAAAAAGTCAGAAACATCTTTGAAATTGAAATACACTTTATAATCAAAGGCATATCATGGTCTAATTAGTAGAATTGTTTTCTTTCTTATAGTTACTTGTGTCTTAGACTCAATAGAATATGATGTATATATGGTTAAATTACTATGTGATGTTCAGTTTATCAAAGCTATGAATGAAATGTTACAGAAGCCCATAGGAAAGAACAACTAGTTCTGCTTGGTTCAGTGTTCTGGGAGAGGGTAGTATTGAGCTGAGACTTAAAAAAAATGAGTAAGAATTTGCCAGATCAGAAAGAGGAGGAAGACCATTTCAGGTTACATTGGATTCCACACACAGGTTGGCAATTCAGTTGGTAGTCTTCAAACATGGAAAAATTCATACTTAGGCCTCAGTGCCTATAGCATAGTGGTTATGGCGCACACTGAAGCTGGCGGGTTTGAACCTGGCTTGGGACAGCTAAAACAACAATGACAACTGCCGCCACAACAACAACAACAACAACAACAACAAAATAGCCAGGTGCTGTGGTGGGCGCCTGTAGTTTCAGCTACTGAGGAGGCTGAGGCAAGAGAATCGCTTAAGCACAAGAGTTGGAGGTTGCTGTGAGTTGTGACGCCATGGCATTCTACCCAAGGTGACAGCTTGAGAGTCTGCCTCAAAACAAAAACAAAAACAAAAATTCATACTTAGTTCAGGGAATATTACTATATATTCAAGTTGAGTTATAAACCTCACATAGGTAGAGTCTGTATCATATATATAATAGACCCAGTACAACAGACGTCCTCAAACATTTTAAACAGGGGGCCAATTCACTGTTCCTCAGACTGTTGGAGGGCCGGACTATAGTTTAAAAAAAAAAACAAAGAACTACGAACAAATTCCTATGCACACTGCACATATCTTATTTTGAAGTAAAAAAACAAAACAGGAACAAATACAATCACACCACCTCATGTGGCCCGCGGGCTGCAGTTTGAGGACCCCTGCAGTAGAACTTCCATAGTGGACCACCTCCCTGAGTTGAGCAATTTCTTAAGTTGCTCTAATTTTCATAGGCTACACCTGCATCATGTACAGTAGGCCTGATTCCTTATGTTGATCATCTTCATATGTTCACTAGTTTGTTACAGTCCCTTGGATGGTCAACTTAGAGAAGTTCTACTGTGTATTGTTTTTCTCATAGCTCTGTGAGCTTTGCTCAGTACGTAACAGTCCTGATAGTGAATTGGAGAGTGAACATAAGCAGAGAACTTTGATTTCCTAGGGGAATGTGATGGTTGGAACCTTGGAATAGATTCAACCTTGTTACTTACAGGAACAAGAGAGTTTACGGTCATAATAAAAAAAGTGATTTGTAAGGTGAAATGGAATTTACATCAGTTTGTTTCATATGTTTTGGTAGATAGCTGCAAGTGGCCATCTTAGCAGTCAGGGGAGTTGTGAGGAGAAATTGAAGGTATGTAAAGTTTTCAAGTTGTTTCTGTCCCTCTGGAATTATTATGCAGATGCCTTTTAATGTGGCCAGTCAGAAAGTGTTTAGTACAGTTCTGTAAATAATGAGTCAAGTCACCATAGCTTTTTGTTCACAGAAGCGGAGCTGCTTTTGCACAGGAGTATAGAAACCAGATAGTGATCTGTGCTGTGGTAAGTGGGTACCTGTGCCTGGAATGGGGTTGAGGGAGGGGCGGGGGGAAATACTTGTTTGGATGTAGTTGAGGATGTCTGTGCCAGGGAATTGAGGCAGAAGGAAGATGAAAAGCTTAGATGAATTTGATGACAGGTACTAACTGCAGTAAATAGGAGAAATAAATACTTAAAGTAGTTTATAAATCCTACAGGTTTTCTTAAATATTTAAATATACATATAAGCCAGTTCGAGGTATAAACGTTTGACAGATACTTGTTATA
>CAUYPK010077033.1:0-14034 GCA_963574355.1 Loris lydekkerianus
AAGGGCCAAGGAAGGGGAAGGGAGGGGGGAGGTTTGGGTGGAGGGAGGGTAATGGGTGGGGCCACATCTATGGTGCATCTTAGAATGGGTACAGGTGATTGCACTAATGTACACAGCTATGATTTAACAATAAAAAAAAAATTAAAAGAAAAAATATGCAATAGCAAATGTGGAACCCCAGGTAGTGAGTTGTCATAGGATGGAGCTGCTGTTGCATTGTATGACTTGCCTTTGATAAAGGAGAATGAGGGAACTATCGCTGAAACACCAAATACCACATCTCACTATATGTCCATTAGATGGAAGCCTACTGTGGACGTTTTGGGCAAGGAAAACTCAGACTTGCCAAAATGTAGATGGATGAAGCCTTTTCTCCCTCTCTAGTCTTTGCCCATTTGTATTTGGTGCATTGCTGCCTGCAGGTATGTGGACAGGGGAAGGAGCAGTGTCAGACTCCTTTGCTGCCAGTGTTGATATTCTTAGTTCCCAGTCAACTCAGAAGAAAAGGTCACAATATGGAATTAACCCCTTCACTGTACAGAGTTCAAAGGACTGTGGAAGGATGAGCTGTGTGCTAAGAGAGAGAGAAGAAAGTAAAAAAAAAAAAAAAATACTGTAATGAAATATATTTTTTTTCTTTAATTTCAGAATTTTACAGGAGTACACAGGTTTTGGTCATAATAGTTTGCTTTTGTACACTTGAAGTCAAAGTTTTTAAGTGTGCCCTTTGCCCAGAAAGTACATGATGCCCTGTTAGGTGTGAATTTACCCATCCCCTTCTCTTGTTTCCAACTTCCTTGAATTTCATTGAGTTTTTACTTCCATGTGTGCTCATAAGAATTGATTACTAGTTCCTATTTAGCATTGAGTACATGTGGTGTTTGCTTATTTCTTCTTAAGATACTTCGCTTAGGAGAATGGTCTCTGATTTCATCCAGGTTGTTACAAAAGATAATAAATCACCATTTTTTATATGTCTGGGTAGTATTCTGTGGTATACAGATACCACATTTTATTAATGCATTTATGTGTTCATGGGCACTTGGGTTGTTTCCACATCTTTGTGACAATGAATTTTGTTGCTATAAACATTTGAATACAAGTGTCTGTTTCATGAAATGCCTTTTTTCCTTTAAGTAAATACCTTGTAGTTGAAATGCTGGATCAAATGGACATAAAATGAAATTGTAGAAGGCAGATATAGGCTTATTAATAGCTAAAGCTCTAGACTTGGAGAAACTTGAGATTGGGTCCCATCTCTACTGTTTACACATCATGTGTTGTCAAGAATCTTAAACAACTAGAATCCTCAAATCCTAATTAAAGCTCAGATATGGTTATGAAGATTAAGAAAGATACAATCTGAAGTGTCTGCTTGGTAAGCATGCAATTGATGATGATTATTATAATATAATCTGAAATAAGGTAAACAAAACAATAAACAAATGCACTTGACCAATGAATAATCTCTTGTCTACCAATTCTGGAACTGTTCCATAAGGTCTCAGGGATTCTTTGAAAATTCAGATTTATTTATTTTCAGTGCTTTTTCCCTAAAGTATTTTTGATTGTTATATTCTTTTTGACACAGACAATAAATTGTCAAGTTTTGATGCTGGCTTAAAAGACTGAACTCTTACATTATTTAGTCTTCTTTTTTAAAAGTTAACAAATTATCAGCTCATTTATAAGAATATTTCTGTCATTATTTGAAAATAAAGTACAACTCGATAGAAGTTACTGGTGAAAATATTTTCTTTAAAATGTTATTTTATTTTACAAAGTCAAGAAATAAATTGGTACATCAAACAGATTAAAAGATATCACCTTCGCCCAAAATATATTAGCTTTCATCTTATTTTTATCTACTGTGAAGTTTGTAGACTTAAAAATAGTTTTGAAGTAACTGGTGAGAAAACATTTTCAATTTGGTTTCAGGAATAAATGATCTGAACATGAACGAGTTATAGCCAAAAAAAAAAAAAAAAAAAGGTAGTAGTATAAATAAAAGAGAAAGACTAATAAAAAACATAAAGGTAACTAGAAAGTCATCTTGTGAAGACCACAAGGCATATGAAAAACCCATATCTAAATCTGAGAGCACCTTTAACTGCAAGATACAGAAAACTAGATTCAGTGAAATTGGCTTAAGCAAAAATTGAATTTATTAGCTCCCATATGCAAAGAAGTCTCAGAAGTCAATCAGGCTTCATTTTTTATATAATCAGACCTTAGTTTTTCTTGTTTTTTATTATTGTGTCTTATTAGTGGACATCATTCTTGAGCTCTACCACCTAGGAGAGTTCTCTTTTAGCAGCTGAATGAGTTTATCAGACCTCTCCTTGATGTTATTTCAGTCAAGACCTTATCCTGGAAGCAATCCCTTTGACCAGGAGGACCTGATGTTATGGGCATAGTCCCCATCATAATCCATGTGTGCTGATGGTGAAGAAGGCAAAAGTTCCCTAGGAAGAATCAAATGCTGTTATTTGAAAGGGGAAGATAATGGGAGTCTTCAATGTCCAACTTCTACTTTTATCTGGCAAATCATTCCAAATCATATAGTACACAGAGATCACTTCTCTCTCTCAACTTCTAGAAGATACTGCAGGCTGGGCATGACAGCCCAAGCTTGTAATCCTAGCATTCTGGGGGGCTGAGGAAGGAGGATTGATTGAGCACAGAAGTTTGAGGTTGCAATGACTTTTGACCAGTACACTGTACTCTAGCTGGAGCAACAGAGCAAGACTGTCTCTAAAAGAAAAGATACTGCAACTGATGTAGTACTTGCATGGCAGCCATTCTCTTAATTTCTTGTATTGTTCTTTAAATCTTGCATTATTAGAGTGGATGCTTGTCTTACTTCATTTGGGCTGCTGTAACAAAGTACTGTTGACTGGGTCATGTATCAGATATTTACTTTTTACTGTCCTTGAAAGCCAAGGTCAAGGTGCCATCATGGTTGAGCTCTGCTAAGAATCCTCTTCCAATTGGAATGTAACTGGAACATATTCTTCTTAGAAAAGTATCTCAAGAATGGAAGAAAAAGTATCCAATGTACTCAGCCCTACTATGAAACCAATTTATAGCTTTCATATGAAAGCTATAATCCAATTATAGCCCAAGAATATGGGAAAAGGGAAGAGGGAGGGGAGAGGGGAGGATAAATGGAGGGAAGGTAATTGGTAGGACCACACCTACAGTGCATCTTACAAGGGTACATGTGAAATTTACTAAATGTAGAATATAAATGCCTTAATACAATAACTAAGAAAATGCCGTGAAGGCTATGTTAACTATTTTGATGAAAATATTTCTAATTGCATATATAACCATCACATTGTACCTCATGATTGCATTAATGTACACAGCTATGATTTAATAAAAAAAAAAGGAAAATAAAATATTTAGGAATATAATTAACCTAGGCAGTGAAAAATCTCTGAGAACACAAAACATTTATGAAAGAAATGGCAGATGAGAAAAGTAGAAAAACATTCCATGCTCATGGATTGGTAGAATCAATGGTATCAAAATGTATACACTGTCCAAAGCAATTTACAAATTCAAGGAGATTCCCATCAAAATACCCATGTCATATTTCACAGATCCAGAAAAAATGTCCAACTCAGGGCTTTTTTAACTGCCTTGAGAAGGCAAGATCTTATCTTCAATGGTAGTATTTCTCAACCTTCAATGTTCATACAGATACCCTGATTATGGTATGAAAAAGAGCTCAATAGGCCCAAGTTGAGGCATGAAATCTCTATTTCTAAGAAGTTTCCAGATGATGCTAATGTTGTGGGTCTGTGGACTATACTTCCAGTAGCAAGTTCTACCAATTATTTTAAATCATCCATAGTATTTAGAACTGTGCTTACACATAGTATTATTACACATAGTATTATTACACATAGTATTATTACATACACATAGTATTATTACACATAGTATTATTACACATAGTATTATTACATAGTATTTAGAACTGTGCTTTACCCAATAAGTACTCAGTAAATGTTTCTTATTGGATAACAAAACTAATTGAAAGACAGATGAGCTAAAAGCATTTTAATTGAAAGGAGGCAGATTTAAACAGTATGTTCCCTAAATATAGTCTTACATGAATGGCTTCCAGTAAAATTACCAAGGCAGGTACATTTTCTAAAATTTCTAGATAATCTGCAAATAGAAATATTTCCTGGACCCAATTTCTTCTGTTCTAAGAACCAGAGCTAAGGGACCAATTAGTAGCAGGCCAGTTATTTCAGATATGCCAACAGAAATTGAAAATGGCAATTTTGCAAAGAATTAGAATGCTATTTCTTATTTGGCATGGAAAATTTAAGATCCACAATGGGCCTTAGCTTCTGAGTTTAATCTTAAAGTTGCTCACACTTGGGCATTTGATTTATCTCCATAGAAAGAATCATAGCTGCAGTTAGGCCTCTGCTAGGATGTGCATTCCAGGTCATAGGGCTTTGAATGGCTTCATCCCATCCTTCTGACATCAAATCCTGTTAATTATAGATGAGACGCAAATCAATCTGTTGTTCTGGAAATCATTATTTGGCTCTGCTTTTGTCAAAGAGTAAGAGTTCCTTAGCTTTAACATCAGATTTTCCTTTTGGAACAAAAATTCATGCTCATTATGTCTCTCTCTGAAAGGGAAAAAAACTGTAAGCCTGATAAATCCTGGTGTCCATACACTGACAATGTAGAAAACAGTGCAGCCTATTTAGTATAAAGATGTGTTTTTCAATTCTAGGTGCATCAGAATTGCCTGGGGACCTATGTAAAAGCACAGTTTTAGTAGGTCTGGGGCAGGGGTCAGGCATCTCCAGTTTTAATAAAGCTCTCTAGGGGATTCTGATGTGTAAGGTTAAACATCATTGGTGTAAAGTGCTAATTCTCAATTTTTCTGTGCATCAGAAGCATCTGGAGGGATTTTAAAAGCACACTGAAAATGGCATAAATGTATTTATGATCTGTGTACAAAAAACTTAATAAAAAAAATAAAAAATAAATCAGATACCTGAGCCCCTCTCCCAAATGCTTTGATTCAACAGCTCTGGGGAGAAGCCCCCAAATTTCCATTTCTGACCAGCTCAGGTGATGATGACGTTACCTATTCATGGATTATACTTTACATAGCACTACTATTGCTGCATGTTAGAATTGCTACATTGCAGAAATTTTAATGTCCCAGGATGAGTACCAACATTCCTGAGAGTGAGACCAAGGCATCAGTATTTTTTAAAACTGGTGATCTCTGTGTGTAGTTAAGTCTGAGAACCTCTTTCTTCTAGTGGAGAGTGATATGAGGTCAATCTTCCACTTTACTTACAGAGACAGCCACTGGGATACATGGAATGGTGAAAGGCATCATAGACAAGATCGGGTTCAAATCCTGACTCTGCCATCCAAAACAGCCTGGTGGTAGATGTTGGTACATGTTAGATAATTCAGTTATGCCTTGACATTCTCACTGATAAAATGGGTATAATAGCAGTAGTACTTTCTTCAAAGACATGAGATCCTCAATTAAAGCTTTGGACACAAAGGCTGATATACAATACGTGCTCAATAAATGCACATGGTCATTACTGTGTCATTTGTTATTATCATATTGCCAGTATGTAAGGAATTGTATTTCACCACTCCCAACTACTCTCAATACTCCCAGCTACTTCCAATATTTACTTTACCACTCCCAACTACTCCCAATATTCCCAGTAAAAGTGGAGTTTTACTTTACCACCCCCAGCTTCTCCCAACTACTTACAATATTCTTTATTCAGAGAGCCTATGTTGTGTTGGGGGCCCTGGTTGGGGTGGCAGTTGTTCTTCAGCAATATTTTACAAATAGATGGCACATTTAACTTTAAGTGTGAACATTGTCTCTGTGACTATGTTTCTCAGATAATATCCGGATTATAAATTTTAAGGAAAATAAAGGTGTAGATTGATAATCTTGGAGTTATAGCATATCTGAAGAGCTAGAATAGAGCAATTGCACTCAAAAAATAAAAATGGGCATGTAATTGTTTATATATTGGTCTCATATTAATAATAAATACGCTGGATATATTTTTTTCCATTCTTGAGATACTTTACTAAAAAGAATGTTTCAACTCCATTCAGGTAAACATAAAAAATGTAAAATCTCCATCTTTTCTTATGGCTGAATAGTATTCCATGGTATATATATGCCATAGTGTGTTAATCTATTTCTGATTTGATGGGCCCAAGCAGGAGGGAAGAGAAGGGAGAGAGGAGGGGGAGGAGAAAGGGCAATTGGAATCTCACCTAATGTGTATAATGTGAAGGTGCCTAGTGCACCCCCTGCACTGTTGAGAAGGGCTCAACTGCAACTTGAACTTTACCTTGGAACTGAGAACAATGTAACCTAAAAATGTGTACCCACCCTTATATTAATTTGAAATAAAAGTAAATAACTAAATAAATGAATAAAATAAAAATAGTGCTCCAACGGTCCACCCTTTCCTGCATCTACATTTTGCAATGTGATTGTGCAGTCGTTTTCATCAGGAGGACAGATCTCATTTCCAGACCTTGTTTCTGGGCATCTGTGTGACTTTCTTTGGCTGACAGAATGTCGTTGAAATGACTATGCCTGGGCTTTAAGAGCTCTTGTACACTTCTGTTCTCTCTTCTGCTCTCTGTCTTCATAATGAAGACACTCTTGGCTGTCCTGTTGGAGTTTGGGACATACAGAGTAGAGGTGTCGCATCCCAGTCATCGCATCTGAAGCCATAGACACATAAAAATACCCAGCCAAGACCAACAAAGTCTTCTGGCAACCCACAGCTCAGAATAGATATTTGTACAGTCAGTCATCTCAGATTAGCAGAACCACTGAGCCAACTCATAGAATTAGGGGGAATAATAAATGGTGGTTGTTTTAAGCCATTATGTTGTGGGGTGGTTTGTGACATGGCACTAGCTAGTTAACATAGAAGACTGAATGAAAAGAAATTTTTTAAAATCCTGACAATAATGAGGACTGAGAGAAATGGAAGACATCCTTCAAAAAAATTGTTTAGAGTTGGCCTTCTGGGCATAGTACATATAAATGAACCAGGGGCATTTGCTTTCACAAAAATAAATTATATATATGAAGAATTCCTGGTATTTTCTGGTCATTTATTTACAAAATTTAATAGTTGTAGGGTGTGTGTGTGTGTGTGTGTGTGTGTGTGTGTGTGTGTGTATTGGAGTGTTTGTATGTTTTTGTATGCGTTTTAAATTTAATATACCCAAGAAGTCTCCAAGATGGAAGACCTCCTGGTAGATTCTGTTCCAGACAAAAGCTAGATGACATTTCTAGTGTGTAGGTCACAGGCAAGGCCAACGTAATAATAGAGAGTGCTAGTTTCCCATTTTGGGCTTAATAAGGTTCAGAAGAAACTACAAGTTACAGGCCTATCTCCAAAGCCATCTCATGTGGTGGGTGTTAAGGAAAGTGGGCAGCAAGAAAAGTACTAATTTTGCTTCTTGAAAAAAGTAACTGTCTCCCAGGAACATAGATACCTAGCATTTATCTTCGTAGGGCCTTTGGCAAGCCCACAAAAAAAGGTCTTCTAAGGTCATGAGCTCAGGGAAACTGTGCACTTATCTGTGATGAAATTCCAGATGATCTGATCTGGCCTTCAATAGAGATAATTAGCACCATCAACATCCTTCTGCAACAGAGTCCTCCTGTAAAACGTGCTTTAACTGTTCAACTCTGTAAGCTTTAAGTGCCAAAGAATGCACATTCTAATTGTTCCACACAAAATTAAATCAGTATTTAATTTCTTTAAAGTGTCCAACTAAATTTGGCAAACAGGCATATTGATGGCAACCCAACACATTAAACATTCCATTTTGAGATGTCTGTGTGTGGGATTTGCTTTAGAAATTTGTGATCTATAATGTAGAAGACAGGATCAAGGAAGAAATAAAATTGCTTCCTTAGATTAGCTTGATTGCAATGCCCGTGATAAGAAAGCCTCAACTCCAGGAGTCAGTGATTACCAGAAAAATTATTTCTGGCTTGTGATGGATATTTACTGAGACCCTTCTGTAGGTAATGGGACTCTGTGGGAGTCCAACTGATTGGAAAACAGTCCCTGTCTTTTAAAAAAATGTAGGTTTGGTGGGGTCAACTTTAAAAGGGAAATTAGGCAAGGTCATAAGCCATTGAACTACATGATGCAAAGTACTGTTAGAGGTGAAGGGCAGAAGGCTGGGATGAAAAAGGGGCAGAGTTATGAAAATGATGACTGGGATGTGAAAAATGACTTTTATACTTTACTAAGAAGAATATTTTTCCAGCTCCATCCATGTAAACATAAAAGAGGTAAAGTCTCCATTTTTTTAATGCTGCATAGTATTCCATGGTATACATACACTATAATGTATTAATCCATTCATGGGTCGATGGGTATTTGGACTTCTTCTATAACTTGGCAATTATGAATTGAGGCGCAATGAACAATATGATGCAAATATCTTTGTTGCCAAATGATTTTTGGTCTTTTGGATATATACCTAGTAGAGGAATTGCAGGATTAAACGACATGTCTACATTTAGATCCCTGAGTGTTCTCCAAACTTCCTTCCAAAGGAACGTACTAGCTTGCATTCCCACCAGCAGTGCAGATGTGTTTCCTTTTCTCCACATCCATGCCAAATTTTGAGATTTTGTGATGTGGGCTATTATTACTGGAGTTAGATGGTATCTTAAAGTGGTTCTTAGTAAAGTATCTCAAGAATGGAAAAAAAAAAATCCAATGTACTACTATGAAACCAATTTATAATCACTCACACTTTTATATGAAAGATGAATTACAACTATAGCCTAGGATGAAAGAGGGAAGGGAAGTGGGAGGGGAAGTGAGGAGGGTGGGTCAATAGAGGGAGGGTTAGTAGGGGAACCACACCTATGGAGCATATTGCAAGTACAAGTTGGACCTATCAGGTGTAAAACACAAATGTCTTAACATTGTAATTGGGTAAATGAGGTGAAGGCTATGTTAATTAGTAGGATGTAAGCACTTCAATTTGTATAAATAATCAACACATGGAATCCCATAATGGCATAAATGTATTCATGATCTATGTTCAAATGACTAATAAAAAAAAACAAACAAAAAACTGCCTTTGAAGAAAGAGTTTGGATTTGTCTACCAGAAAAGTTTGAGGAGACCACTTCTGGTGAGAGAAACAACTTTTACAATATTGTGATGGGCCATGAACCTTCATCTATCTGGAGACAGCTATTTCTTTTTGGTGTAGAGATCAGGCTCAGTGGGCAGAGTAGGAGGATCTGGAGCTGGGGAAACAGGTGTGGGCTAGAAAGGTGTGGATGACCTGGGGTGCAATGATAAAGATTCTATCCTGAAAGCAAGGGCATTTAGGCTAGAAACAGGGAGGGCAGTTAACGGAATAGGGTGGTATTTCACAGATGGTGAGAGACCAAGATAAGGTTCTGTGCTGGTGGCTGTCAGGATGCAGCCCCTGAGCAGAAGATTTATGTGCAGGTGATTTATGAAGGCAGTGGTTCAACAGAATGTATAAAGGGAGTTTAGAAAACAAAACAGAGAAGGAGAAAAAGTCAAGTTCAGTAATAGTCTCCGCTTTAGCCTGGTTTCAGGACGAGCTCTGCAGCATGAATTACACCACACGCTTTACTCCACATCAGTAAACTGCTTGCTAGAATCTATTCTTGGAGAGCCATAAACTCTTAGGAACATCTGGTTCTCCCTATGCTATTATCATGCCAAAGGAGAATCCTCTGAAGGTCAAAGGTATGAAGCCTTTAGTGGCAAGATCACAAAAGGTGGCAATAGTGGCACAAAGCTGGTAAAAAAAGACCCTAAAGGATCTGGGCCGGATACCAACAGTATCTTCCACGCACTTGTAGCACAATGATAGTGAAAAAGTGGGGTTTAAAACAGTAGTTTCCAGACTGTGTTTCTAAGAACATTTAATTCTGTGAAATTTCTATGAGTATTAGCAATGGAAATAGTGGCTATAAATTACTGGCTTAAACAAAATTAAGAATACAGTTTACTGCAGTAATTCTCAGATCCTTTGATGTCCTAAGAGACAAATAAAACATAAATCATTGTTAAGTTTAGTTAGCCAGAAAACACACTTGGAAGTGGTTGATTTGGGAGGTAGCAGCAGTTTGCATTGACTGAATTTAGGGGATTACTATAAATGGTGACGGTGAGGACAGTGGGGTTAATTGTGTTTCTGACTTGGATTAGGATGGTAGGGCAGGTTGAGGGGATAAAATGACTAGTTCAATTTTGGACGTGTGGGGCTTAAAATCTCTATAGAAAGGAGAGAAATGCATGCTGGAGATTTTCCTTTGGGGGGGATATGAGGTAGGTCAAATTTGTAGTTGAAATCACTCAGGATAAGGCTGCAGGAATAGAAAATTTCTGAAGATGGACAAGATACCAGGGTTTAATTGGAAGGAACCGAAGCAACTCACACAGAAAATTGTTAAGGAATATTTGGTAATATTAGAGGAGAATCATGGGGAAAGAGGTCTAGTCATCTAAAAGCCAAACAAATAACTTCTGGTTTTCAAATGTGATGATTCAAGATCTATGTGAAATGGCATTCCTGAATTATTGTGTGTGTGTGCCATGGTGCGGGGAGGGTGTGAATCTAAGAGGTGGTGGGGAAATGCACCTCAATGGCTAATGAGGGAGTGGGTGGGAAAATGGGCTAAAGAGAGTTTCTCTAGGTAGAGAAAGTTGAGTGTGTACAGACACCGAGAGAAAGATTTTTAGAGAGTGGATCACTGAAAGGTTAGACATGAAAATGTGTATTTAATAGACCCAGGCTTTCAAAACATGCAGGAGTTAGCTTCAGGAGAGCAGATAGCCATGTGCGGCAGCCTGCAATTCCTGACAGAGTTCTGTCCTCTTCTATAGAGGTAATGGATTGGGATGATTCTTATAATATGGGAGCAGTAAAATAGTTATGAGTATTAATCTTTTCTTGATTTCATTTCTAGGGCACCAGAAATTATCCTCTGAGTCTCCTGAGTGTGGTAGGTCTTTGTTCATATCTCAAATGTTTATTACTTGTCAAAAATCCACCAACCACAGTGCTAGGCACAGGGGCAGGGAGGACTGCACAGCATCTGAGGTAGATATAATTATGCTTCTTGCTCTCGAGTATCAGAAACTTTTGAAGAAGAAGGAGACTTTATCGAGGGGATTGTGACGGTCTGGAGTAGAAGAACATCAACCAAGGACGGGTAATAATAGGATGACTGGATGTCAGTGAGCACTCTGGTGAGGGACACCAGTGCGCATCACAGAGTAACTCCCTCCAGTGCTCAGTGCACCACCTTGGCAGGAAGTAAGAGAAGGCACGTTTGAATGGATCTAGGTTTGGGATTTGTAACATGACTTGGTGGAATTATAAATAGCATATAGAACATGGCTGAAATGATGCAAAATAAATGGGATCCCAGGAGGACAGGTGGAAAATGGGGAGGTATTGAAAGCCAGCAGGAAAATAGGGACAAGGGACTCATGTTAAAAGGGCTAAGGAGAATAAGCTTTAATTTTGTCATCAACAAATAGGGTTATATGGTACAAATCTATCAAGTATTAAATACAAATGTCTTAACACTGTGATTAAGTAAATGAGGTGAAAGCTGTTAATTGGTAGGATGTAAGCACTCCAATTTGTACAAATAATCAACACATTGAATCCCACAAAGGCATAAATGTATTCATGATCTATGTATATATGATTTAATAAAAAAATGGAAAAAAGAAAGAAATAGGGTTATAGAGGCATATCAACTTTGGGTTTTTGGTACTGTCTTGGGAAGGTGTGGCTGAAGCTCAATGGAGGTGCTGGTCCCTTGAGTTAAGGAGTTTGCAGAACTGAAAAGTTCAGATATCTATGTCAGCTGTGATGCTGGCAAGATTTGGAGCCACCATTAAAATCACAAATCAGTTACCAAGGTTTTCAAGAATGAATGAATCTTTCTCATTGGTCTCTGAGAGTACTTAAACTTAAAGCTAAACCAGGCTGGACATCCAGGGCCCCATCGTCAATATGAAATACCTTGCTGGTTTGTGAAGCAGTAGGCAAGGAATAATTTTCCACAAACTGGAGGCAGCTTCACACATTTTCAAAAACATACCTTCTTTCTTCCTGTGTTGTCTGAGTTCAAAAAATACTTTTAGAATGTTTAGAGTTTCTCACATTTCTGAAAGTGATGAGCATTGGTTTGCTGAGGAGTATGAGATACTCACCTCAAGCCATAGAGGTTTGATAGAATTCAAATTCCATTCCAGCTCCTTATAAATAAATAGTATTGCTGTATATACAGGGGAGGTTCACAAAAATGAAGTGACTTGACCCATATGTTAAAATAAGGCACGGAAACTTCACCCATCTGAGATAATCTAAGGGAAGTCATCATTTCCTCAGGAAATATCAGATGCTTGCCAAACTGTTTGACAATGCCCAAGGGTGAAGACACATAAATTAACACAACATGTGGCAGGGTATACCAAATATATACCAAGTGGAATGAGGTAAATAGTGACCTGATATTGCTTCCTGATACTGAAACTTTGTTTATAACTCTCAGAAACATTTTAAGGTGCTCCCTACCATCCTTTCCCATCAGGTCTGCAGGTGATTTCACCAAATGCCTATCACAGTAAGCAAATTTTTTGATTAGCTCAACTAAATTCTACAGCAACACAACCTAGGGTGTGTGGACCTTAGCTCCTGTGATTTTTTAATATTATCTTTGATCATTACAATAACCTGAAAAGTGGGCATGATTACCTCAGTTTTTCAAATGACTAAATCAAAGCTTAGAGCTAATGCTTGTCCCACAGAAAAACCACCAGTAGTTTTGGGGCTGTGATTTGAGCCCAGATCAAGCCAGTGGATGAAGCTGGTGCTCTTTTCAAAATGCCCTCTGGCCTTAGAAACTATTTAAACTACAACCTTTTAGATCTCATTTGGGTGTCTGAGAAGGAAAGTTGCTTATAACTTGGATTCCAGGTATACCAATATTTGGCTTCCAGTTGATTCCAAACCAGCATAGACATCTCTCATCATCTTAGATGTACAGTAGAAACTCTATTCTGCCCAAGGGACTATAACAAGCTGGTCAACATATATAGGTGGTCAACATAAGGAATTTTCTTTTCTTTTTTTTTTTTTTTTTTATTAGTGGGGCTCTGTTCCCTGCTGCTGGCCTCACACTTTCCCTCTCAGACCACCCTTGCCCATGGCCTGTCTCCTATCCATGGTCCCTGCAGCACACACTGTTCTCCTGGGCCTCTGACCTCTGCCTCCTACCACCTCATGGGACACCTTATCTGGTTCTCACTGAATTCCTTGATCCCATCAAGTCCAAAAAGAGCTCAGGATCTGTCCCCAGATATGCTGTGCCCCACCCTTCAATACATGCCCTTTCCCAGCCCTGTAGCCCCTTCTTTTTTGTTTTTCTTTTTTTTAAAATTGTTAAATCATAGCTGTATTCATTAGTGCAATCAAGGGGTACAATGTGCTGGTTTCATGTACAATCTGAAATATTCTCATCAAACTGTTCAACGTATCCTTCATGGCATTTTCTTAGTTATTGTATTGTAGACATTTGTATTCTGCATTTAGTGAGTTTTACCTTTACCCATTCTAAGATGCACCGTAGGTGTGGTCCCACCAATTACCCTCTGCCCTACATTTCCCTCCCTTGGCCCTTTCCCCATAGTCTTGTGCTATATTTGGGTTATAGCCTTCATATGAAAGCTATAAATTAGCTTCATAGTAGGGCTAAGTACATTGGATACTTTTTCTTCCATTCTTGAGATACTTTGTTAAGACGAATATGTTCCAGCTCCATCCATGTAAACATGAAAGAGATAGAGGCTCCATCTTTCTTTAAGGCTACATAATATTTCATGGCATACATGTACCACAATTTACTAGTCCATTGGTGGGTCAATGGACACTTAGGCTTCTTCC
>CAUYPK010077035.1:0-71983 GCA_963574355.1 Loris lydekkerianus
TCATTGCTACGCGGAAGTAGCTCGATGGATCTACTTCTAGTCAGGCTCGGGAAGTTGCACTAGGCCTCAGGCACATGGCAGGGCCCAACAATTCCCTCTTTTGTTTTTTGTATGGCGGATAAACACAGCCCCTGTCTTAGGTTGCCTGCTGTTGCAGTGTCAGTCTTACCCGTCATGGGGATACAAACATCAATGGTTTGGTCCCTGTCTTAGACTTCGTTGCTTTCTTATCCCACTTTTCTTATCTCCAGTAATCTCCTATGGCCTTATTGGGTGCCTTTCTTCTTATTGTCATTTGGTTAGCAATTCTTAGGTTTCATCCTAGAAATCTTTGTTAAATTCTAGCTTTCCATCTATAAAGCCAAGGCCATTGTCATAGTTTCACTTTTTTTAAAATGTCTGACTTGAATGTGGTAACTGGTTCCTCTAAAAGCAGTAACTCTATCGTTTTTATTATGTATTTTAATACTCCAAAAGGAAAACAATTATTCCTTTTAAAAACCTTAGTTTTTATCTTACAAAATAAAGCAAAAAGCTTACTGATGCCACAAGATAAAAACCCAAATTATTTAGCTTATCAAAGTCAGCCTTTAGTAATCTCATCCCAGACTACCATTTACAGTCTCCTTCACCTCAGGGGATTTCTCCCTATTCCAGTTGAACAGAGACTTAATTTATGGTTCCCTTCAATCTACATATTTTTCCCTCTTCCTGGAATATCCTTCTTAATCTCCTACTCAATCTTCAAGGTCCAGCTCAACTCTCACTTCCTTGAATACATCCTCCTCTAGACATTAAGTTACAATAATCTGTTTCTATCTGGATGATAAAAGAACATAAATTTACATTTATTTACTATTTATACAACTGTGTTCCAAACCCAAAGAGGTCCTTACAGACAATAAGCACCTCTAGTTATCTTTATAACACAAGCTTCTAGTCTGCAGCTTAACAGAAATAATGCAAAAGCCATTTTAAAAAAAAATTCTAGGTTGGGGACAGTGGCTCATGCCTGTAATCTTACCACTTGTAGAGGCTGAGGTGGAAGGATCACTTGATGCCACGCGTTTAAGACCCACTGGGCAATATAGCAAGAGCCTGTCTCTATAGAAAAATAGAAAAATTAGCTAGGCATGATGGCATGCACCTATAGTCCCAGGTGGCCAAGGCAGGAGAATCACTTGAGCTCAGAAGTTTAAGTTTATAGTGCGCTATGAGGACAACACTGTGCTCCAGCCTGTCAACAGGGTGAGAGAAAGAAAGAGGAAAGAAAGAAAGAAAGATCCAGACACTTTTGTGTTTTTCTTAAAAACTATTTATTGTGAATAACGTGACTTCATGGTTTATATACACTTTCATCTTCCCCCCCCTTCATCTTTATTTTATTCCAGTAAATCAACAATTGTTTCAATTATGCTAGAACTACAACACAATGTGTTGACAACTCTAACTAAAACTATCAAGGATTTACAAAAAACAAAAATGAAGTTAAAAAGGTATCTATTTAAAATGTGGCTCATTGAGGTTAATTCAAATTTGTTTTCTGTTTACTCCTATTAGCTTGAGACCAACTTTTTCTTTCTAATCTTAGGAAACTGCTTGAGATTCAAGAGCAGAATTCTACCTGTTTCAATGAAAGATGGGTTAAGAGAGATGCCTGGAGGGATGGGTTAAGAGAGATGCCTAAAGCACATCAAAATCAAGTCTCCAGTCACTATTTATGCAGGGAGCAGCCTTTAGGTTTTGTTGAAATGACTTTGTTGAAGTATGTGTATAAGGCTATTATGTCACTAAAGTCCAAAAAAAGTTTATAGCTCCATTAATTTATAAAATCATGAATACAGACCTCCATTATAGTACTTATATTTATACTTACTGACTTTCTCAAGACTGAACTTTTTATAGGTAGGTAGCAACAACCCATGACCTAAAACACTGTAAGCAGTCAAGTCTGCTGAATGAATGAATGGTTTTGCTTAATAAAGCACTTTTGATACTAGTTGATATTAAGCAAAAATATAGAACAAACCAAAATTCAAAAGTAATTTTTCAAATTAAAAATAAATTCAGGGTATCCCAATTAGATACAGGAAGTGATTAAACAAAGAATGTGGGGAACTATTCTGGTATTAAGAAATAAAAGTCTACAATCTACAAATGAAGTAGGACTCCCAACTATATTAAAGATGTACCACAATGCTTTTTAAAAAGGACTTAAAAATAACCTTGGCAATTTGTAGAGTATGGTGTGTTCATATTCTAAGCAGTTGACTGCTAAATTTGTGACAGATACATGTACCCACTAAAATCAAAGCATTGCCCTTTTCTAAATGCAGAGAACAAATGTTTGAGTAATGCTATGTAAATATACCCACATTCTAATCAGGCCCAGGCAGAATGTTTCCTTAAGATACACACACAATACATTGAAGTCAGTCATACTATCACAACACTACAGGAATGATGAAGTATTAAATGCAGAATGCCAGTGGGCTTTTAAGGAAGGCAATACAAAACCAAATACCTAGCAGCAAAAATAAGAAATATATATTACTGTTATCAAAGTAAAAGCATGAAAGTCTATTTCGATTAAGTGCTTTTATGGCATTTTAAACAAGAAATCATACTTTAAAAGCTTTGGCACTTCAAAATATTTTAAATTTATAGCCATATGAATACAAAAGCAGAATAGCTACCTTTAGTCTACTTATGAAAGTATCTGAGATATACGAATATACAATTTGTTTCTATAATTTGTCTACTGCTTCTATAATCACCAGAAAGAGACTCTATGCAGAAGAGAGCAGGAAATGATAAATTCTTTTTCCTACATTGCCAACTATTGTTTATAGTGACTAGAAGAAGTCAACAGTATGGATATGAATGACAATAATATGCTCTGTGAACTAATATCTCTACATTCACTAGTGTCACTGACTTTGCTATTACCTCATTCCTGTTCTATAATATATACATAGCTTTTAAGAAGAAAATCAAGATTCATGTAAAAGCTAAAAAACATTTCTGTACTTCTCTACCACAGACAATAGGGGTGTGGGTTAGAACACAGAAATGTTAATCCCTACAGTCCTAAAATTAGCCATCCCTCTTTTACTGAGCCTATACTCATAGAAAGGCTATTTTATACACATATTTCCTGCTTATTTGACCTGCTATCACCGATGAAATGGGAATGTGCTATCTACCTAGTTCCAAGCAGAAGCTTTAAGAACCATCATAAAAGTTCTACCATCAATCTTTTCCCCTCTCCTTCAGCCTAAGTTTCAGAACAAGAAGGTGTAATGCAAAGCCACAGCAGATTCACAAAGTATACCTGAAAATAAATAAGCCACTGATATTTTGGAGTTATCTGCTATCACAATTTAGTAAAAGCTGACTATCATACCAAATACAACATGATCCGTGGGGAGTTAGGAATATCCAATGTTATAAACAATACAGGCATTACAGTCAAATGGTATATGTCCATGGCAACTGTTCAATATGAAGTCCACTTCTCTGTTAAGTACTGTACTAGTTGTATGTCAGTAAATTACATATTAAGGCTAGGGGCTATTATTTTCTTGGCTGTCTCTTTGATGTCTAAGAATGCATTTAAAAAGTGAGCCTGCTCATCTTTTCTTCCTACTACTTTCCAAAGACTACAGGAGGTCAATAATCACATCTAAGTCTTATACACGGTTTCAGGAGATGGGGAAAGGTAAACACATAATATATACTATATTACAACAGAGAAAGTAGAAGCCAACTAGACATTAGGAATACTGTACATGGTAATTTCTAATCTCAAATTCCTAATTTTGTAATTGAGTAGCGATAAAAGTAGCACCTGAATTTTAATATTTTAAAATGTTAACTATGAAGATTTTTACTATAATGGGACTTGCCAAATATTCTTAAGCTATAGCCAAACATAAAGTTATTGGAAATCTTATTAATCTTATCTTGCACTGTTTCCTAATAAATTCATCTACTCGCCATTTTCAACAGCTTGTCAAAGCATTAATTTATGAGTTGGACTATAAGGATACTTGTTGCTGAATTTAGAAAGTTCAATGAAGAACTATGTTGAAGCTTTTAGATAATTGACAGTAGAGTAAATGTAATTAAATAAAACATTTATATGTCATTTTTGCTCAGCAATTATATTTCAAAATATTACAGTGCATATTTTGTCAAAACATGGCACAAGCAATGTTCATTTTTGCTTAAGTGCTAGATATAATTTAGCTATTAAATTTCAAATATTAGCCATTAACTACTGGTATATATCCTTGAACATATCGTACATTATTCTGCCCTAAGAACATTAGCTGTGAAAAGACAAATGAGATAGACTTCTATCTAAGACTTGATTCTTGTTTTACTATTTTTGTCTTATTACCATCTGTTGATTCTATCTAGAGAAGATTTTTAGGTAAGACTTTGCTTCTCTGAGATTAAATACAGGAGACATTCTATTTAATAAATTACTGGTCAGGAAGCCTAGACTTAATGTAGTATCCCAAAAAACCCAATTTAACTAATTTTCTATTATAACATTATTTTCTTTTTCCACAATTCAGAAATCTGACTACATGCTACAATTTAAACATAACTTTTATTTTTAATTAATTTTGAAGTAAGGTTACAGATAGATTTTGTTTGAGACTTTTATTTAACTGAAAATAAAGATAAAAGAGTTGAGAATGTTGATAGTTTTAAAAGTAGATGAACAGAAATACACAGAAAATTATATTAATAGCATGTCCAAGAGAATTTGATGCCATTATGTTTAAAGGAGAGACATAGGACATGGGCACTGAGAAAGTAATGGTGTCATGCATCAGGACTGTGCATAAATGATAAACTATGTCACGCTGTAAAGTACTGCTCAAATACTGTGAAGTTATGTGTCGTGGATTAGGTTTAGAATGGGAAAAATACTGTAAAGCTATAAGCCAAGGAGTGCCAAGTGTTTTTAGGTAAAAAAAACTGAACAGAAAGTAACAGGTATGAAGCAGTTTCTTCCCTCGCTGGAACCAGCCTTGTTATGGTGGCAGTATATACAGAAGCACCAGTAAACGTCTCTCACAGCGCTTGAATTTATGTCCTTTGTGCATTTTCCATTAACAATTAAGGGTCCAAGCCTCTGGGTATTCCCACAACTGTGGAAATGGTGGCAGGATCTACAAATTAAATATTTGGTAGAATTTTCACTTAGGTGTTAGAAACTAAGGACCAGAAAATATAAAAGTAGACAGAAAAAGCACATACACATATATGAATATGTGGGGGGGTATAAATGAAAGTGTATCTTAGAATATAAACATTCTCTTAAAACCTAGATCAAGACCAGGGGGTGGAGGCAAGATGGCCACCTAGAGCCAGCTTTCCACAGAGGCTCCTGTCCAGGAGAGTTACAGGACAGGCAAGTAAGCTGATGGTTTGGAGCTGAGCCAAGAGAGAAGGTTGAAGAACGCACATCAACCCTGGGCAAGCTGCAACCCCAAGGAAACAAACAATAGGTACAAAATCCATCACCAAGCGTACAGGAGTCCCCTCCCCCATGAGAATGGCTCGCAGTATACTTTATACAAACAAGTGAACAGAGTTCAGATATCCTCCTATTTTATCCCACAGGAGAGACCCTCTAAAAACTGGAACTCCTTCCCCAGAGAAGACCCACTAGTGTGCAATGACACAATCCTGCCAGGCATAAAACTGTATATATTCTCTACCTGCAATTCTGAACTCCCAGCACTCCCCTCCACTCTTACCCCGAGGTATGGAAGCCTGTCCCCTCTGGACTCCAGATTCTTGGGCATTTTTTTAAGAGGTGTGGACAAGGCATGGGCTGTTGCAAGTCTGTGCTGATTCTGTGGCACAGGGGTAAAGAGAGGACTGTGGACCAAGAGGCAGAGGGAGAAGCGGTGCCCCTTGGAACAGAGCAGCAGCAGCAGGGCTCATACCCCTGGGGATATTTTGGAGAGACACTCCCCACCTCTCTTGGCAACCAGAGAAAGCCAGGCCTCTACTCAGCCACTGGCAGAACAGATCTGGGATGGAAATGCAGGCCCCGTGAGTAAAGGGTATGTCTGAAGTAGTACCTGCCCGGGAGGGGCGCCGCGGGGATGGAGACCAAAATATGCATGCGCAAAGAAGACATACTCCCAGGGCAGAGTAAGAAGTGCTACTTTAGTGAGCCTAAGAAGCACCCAGCCCCCAGGGGAACATAGCTGAGACAAAAACAGGTGGGGCAATAGCACTAGCCCACGGAGAGGCAAGAACTGAGAGTTGAGTGTGAGCTCTAACCACACCCATTCAACACAGAGTGCAGCAGAGACAGAGACACCAGCTCCGTGAGAATTGGTGCAATGGCAGCGGCACAGAGTCCCAGTTTCTGTGAAATCAAACAGCTCCTGGCCCGCAGGGGAATGTAGCCAGGACAGAAATGCAAATTCTGCGAAAATATAAGTAGCAGTAACATCAATCTGGGGCAGGGCTGGAACTGAGTGAATCGCCCAGCTTCCATTAAGCACCCCAGGTTGTCAGGCTTCAGTCCCTCTGCTAGCTCGTGCACAGAGTGCCTTGGTCTGGTCAAGTAGACATAGATTTCCCTGTGACTCAGACAGGCACAAACACCAGGAACATCTCATTGGAGGGAACTGGGTCACAGCCCTGTGGGGTTACCAGCAACTGGGTGAGACAGAGGTGTAAAGTGGGGAAGGAGGCATCATCTGTACTGGACTAATTCATTTGCTGAGTGGGTCCTTTTAATCCATGGAGCACCAGAACGAGTCATACTTTAGCTGTCAGCAGACCCCTCCTACCTACTTGCTAGAGACCTTTTGAACTCTCCCACTTGAGACTGGGTGCTGACTGGGACAACTGATTTGGAACTCTTGACCTGAGCCAATCACCCAAGGACTATCCAAAGTGGTATCCTGGGTGTGTGGTTGTGGGGAAGGTTTGATTTTCCTTTTCCAGTTGTTGCCCATCCAGGGGGCGGGGTGACTTAGTTGTTAGCATTTCTCCACAGCTGAGACTTCAACCCAAAGTAACTAATTCACTAGGGTTGGACAGAGACCAGCTGAAAACAAGACAAAGCCACTTAGCCCCACTACACCAAACAGGTCCCCAAAGAACAGGCCATAGCACTGTTCAGGTCCTTTGCAAAGCTCTAGGGGAACAGGTACAGATGCCAGTCCCAGCTTTTGGGAAAAGGGGTGGTTAATCCCTACTTCAGGAGACCCTAACCCAACGTCACCTTATCTGCTCATCTTAGCCAAATGATGTATAATAATCATGGGGCGGAATCAGCAGAAAAACTTCAGCAACATGAATAATCAGAGTAGATCAACTCCCCCAAGGAACAACATGGCGGACACACCAGAAGATCCCATTCATAAACAAATGCCTGAGAAGTCAGAAATCCAATTCAGAATTTGGATTGCAAATAAGATTAATAGAATGGACGTAAAGTTGGGATTAGAAATTCAAGGAGCATTTCAAAAGTTGTCTCAAGAATTCAAAGATAAAATCATCAAAGATTTTGACACATTGAGACAAGAACTTGCAGCCCTCAAAGATCTGAGAAATTCAGTAGAATCCCTCAGTAAAAGAATGAAGCAGGCAAAAGAAAGGATTTCTGACATTGAAGACAAAGCTTCTGAATGCTCCCAAACCCTCAAAGAGGAAGAGAAGTGGAGAGCAAAAACAAATCATTCTCTCAGAGAACTCTGGGATAATTTGAAGAAAACTAACGTTCGCCTTATAAAAATTCCTGAAGGCAACAAGGTGGCTTCGAAAGGTCCAGATGCTCTACTCCATGAGATAAATCAAGGAGAACTTCCCAGACCATGCCAAGAGATCCTGAAATTCAGATAGCAGACAGTTTCAGAACCCCAGCACAACTCAAACCAAATAAGGCATCTCCCAGACATATTATAATTAACTTTGCCAAAGTTAATAAGAAGGAGAAAATTCTGAAAGCAGCCAGATGTAAGAAAACCATAACCTACAAGGGGAAGAATATTACAATGCCTGCAGATCTCTCTCCTGAAACCTTTCAAGCTAGAAGAGGGTGGTCATCGACTTTTAATCTCCTAAAACAAAATAACTTTCAACCCAGGATCCTATATCAAGCTAAATTGAGTTTCATTTATGATGGAGAAATTAAATACTTTAATGACATTCACATGTTCAAGAAATTTGCCATAACTAAACCAGCTCTCCAGGATATTCTCAGACCTATCCTCCATAACAACCAGCACAATCTTCTACCGCCCAAGTAAACTCACTCAGAAATTTTTGATCAAATTCCAACTTCCACAGTGGCAAAAGTATTAAAAATGACCACTGGACTTTCAAAACACTTGATACCCAATATTCTACCAGGCTTATCAATATTTACAATTAATGTGAATAGTTTAAATTGTCCTCTCAAGAGGCACAGGTTGGCTGACTGGATACAAAAACTCAGGCCAGATATCTACTACATGCAAGAATCTCATCTTACCTTAAAAGATAAATATAGACTCAGGGTGAAGGGATGGTCATCTATATTTCAGGCAAAAAGAAATCAGAAAAAAGCAGGTGTTGCAATTTTATTCACAGATACAAAAGGCTTTAAACCAACAAATGTAAGGAAAGATAAGGATGGTCACTTCACTTCCTATTTGTTAAGGGTAACACTAAACATGATGAGATTTCAATTATTAACATTTATGCACCCAACCAGAATGCACCTCAATTTATAAGAGAGCCTCTAACAGACATGAGCAACTTGATTTCCTCCATCACCATAATAGTCGGAGATTTTAAAACTCCTTTGGCAGTGTTGGATAGATCCTCCAAGAAGAAACTCAGCAAAGAAATTTTAGACTTAAACTTAACCATTCAACATTTGGATTTAACAGACATCTACATAATATTTCATCCTAACAAAACTGAATACACATTCTTCTCATCAGCCCATGGAACATACTCCAAAATCGATCACATCTTAAGTCACAAATCTAACCTCAGCAAATTTATAAGAATAGAAATTATTCTATGTATCTTCTCGGACCATCATGGAATTAAAGTTGAAATCAGTAACAACAGGAATCCGCAGACTCATAAAAAAAAACATGGAAACTAAATAACCTTATGCTGAATGATATCTGGGTCACAGATGAGATTAAGAAGGAAATTACCAAATTTTTGGAAAGAAATGATAGTGAAGACACAAATTACCAGAACCTCTGGGATACCACAAAGGCAGTCCTAAGAGGGAAATTTACAGCACTGCAAGCCTTCCTCAAGAGAACGGAAAGAGAGGAAGTTAACTACTTAATGGGACATCTCAAGCAACTGGAAAAGGAAGAACATTCCAATCCCAAACAGTAGAAGAAAAGAAATAACCAAAATTAGGTGAGAATTAAATGAGACTGAAAACAAAAGGACTATACAATGGATCAATAAATCAAAAGGTTGGTTTTTTGAAAAGGTCAATAAAATCGATAAACCTTTGGCTAACCTAACTAGGAAAAAAAAGTAAAATCTCCAATTTCATCAATCAGAAATGGCAAAGACAAAATAAAAACATACTCCTCAGAAATTCAAAAAATCCTTAATGAATATTACAAGAAACTCTATTCTCAGAAATACAAAAGTTTGAAGAAACTAGACCAATACTTGGAAGCACGTCACCTTTCTAGACTTAGCCAGAATGAAGTGGAAATGTTGAACAGGTCTATATCAAGTGCTGAAATAGTATCAACTATACAAAATCTCCCTAAAAAGAAAAGCTTGGGACCAGATGGCTTCACATCAGAATTCTACCAAACCTTTAAAGAGGAACTAGTACCTATATTACTTAATCTTTTCCAAAATATAGAAAAGGGAATACTACCCAACACATTCTATAAAGCAAACATCACCTTGATCCCCAAACCAGGAAAAGACCCAACAAGAAAAGAAAATTACAGATCAGTATCACTAATGAATATTGATGCAAAAATATTCAACAAGATCCTAGCAAACAGAATCCAGCAACACATCAAACAAATTCTACACCATGACCAAGTGGGTTTTATCACAGGGTCTCAAGGCTGGTTCAATATACATAAATTTCTTAAATGTAATTCAGTACATAAACAAATTAAAAAACAAAGACCATATGATTCTCTCAATTGATACAGAAAAAGCTTTTGATAATATCCAGTACCCTTTCATGACAAAAACACTTAACAAAATTGGTATAAAAGGGACATTTCTTAAATAGAGGCCATCTACAGCAAACCCACAGCCAATATCATATTGAATGGAGTTAAAATGAAATCATTTCCACTCAGATCAGGAACCAGGCAATGTTGCCCATTGTCTCCACTGCTTTTCAACATTTGTAATGGAAGTCTTGTCCATAGCAATTAGGCAAGAAAAGGTGATCAATGATATCCAGATAAGGTTAGAAGAGATCATACTTTCACTTTTTGCAGATGATATGATTGTGTATCTGGAAAACTTTAGGGAGTCTACTACAAAACTCTTAGAAGTGATCAAAGAATACAGCAGCATCTCCGGATACAAAATCAACACTCATAAATCTGTAGCCTTTATATATACCAACAATAGTCAAGCTGAAAAAAAGTCAAGGACTCTATTCCTTTCACAGTAGTGCCAAAGAAAATGAAATATTTGGGTGTTTACCTAACAAAGGACACGAAAGACCTCTATAAAGAAAACTATGAAATTCTAAGAAAAGAAATAGCTGAAGATGTTAACAAATGGAAAAACATACAATGCTCATGGCTAGGAAGAATCAACAGATCCTAGTAATGTTTTTTCAGTGTTGCTTCAATTGCAACACCAAATTTGCATTTGGGTAAAATGTCCATATTACCCAAAGCAATATACCATTTTAATGCAATCTCTATTAAAGCACCATTGTCCTACTTTAAAGATCTCGAAAAAGTAATACTTCTTTTTACATGGAATCAGAAAAAAACTCAAATAGCCGAGACATTACTCAGAAATAAAAACAAAGCAGGAGGAATGATGCTAACAGACCTCAGATTATACTATAAATTGATACTGATCAAAACTGCATGGTACTGGCACAAAAACAGAGAGGTAGATGTAATGGAACAGAATAGAGAACCAAGAGATGAACCCAGCTACTTACTGTTTGATCTTTGATTTGATCTTTGACAAGCCAATTGTCAATTGACGAGCCAATTAAAAACATTCAGTGGGGAAAAGATTTTCTATTTAACAAATGGTGCTGGGTAAACTGGCGACTTGTAGAAGACTGAAACTGGACCCACACCTTTCACCATTAACTAAGATAGACTCTCATTGGATTAAATATTTTAACTTAAGACATGAAACTACAAAAATACTAGAAGAAAGTGCAGGGAAAACACTTGAAGAAATCGGCCTGGGTGAATATTTTATGAGGAAGATTCCCCTGTCCCCAACCTGGACAACTGAAGCAACACCAAAAAAACATTACTGAGATCTGATCAAACCAAAAAGCTTCTGCACAGCCAAGAATACAGTAAGTAAAGCAAGCAGACAGCCCTCAGAATGGGAGAAGATATTTGCAGGTTATGTCTCCAACAAAGGTTTAATAACCAGAATCCACAGAGAACTCAAACGTATTAGCAAGAAAAGAACAAGTGATCCCATCTCAGGGTGGGCAAGGGACTTGAAGAGAAAATTCTCTAAAGAAGACAGGTGCATGGCCTACAGACACCCGAAAAAAAATGCTCATTATCTTAATCATCAGAGAAATGCAAATCAAAACCACTTTGAGAGATATCATCTAACCCTAATAAGATTTGCCCACTTCAGAAAATCCCAAAACCAGAGATATCAGCATGGATGTGGAGAAAAGGGAACACTTCTACACTTCTGGTAGGAATGCAAACTAATATGTTCCCTTTGGAAAGATGTTTAAAGAACACTTAGGGATCTAAAAATAGACCCTGCCATCCGATCCTTCAATTCCTCTACTAGGTATATATCCAAAAGACCAAAAATCACTTTATAACAAAGATATTTGTACCAGAATGTTTATTGCAGCCCAATTCATAATTGCTAAGTCACAGAAGATGTCCAAGTGCCCATCAACCCATGAATGGATTAATAAATTGTGGTATATGTACACCATGGAATATGATGCAGCCTTTAAAAAGATGTAGACTTTACCTCTTTCATGTTTTCATGGATGGAGCTGGAACATATTCTTCTTAGCAAAGTATCTCAAGAATGGGAGAAAAAGTATCCAATGTATTCAACCCTACCATGAAACCAATTTATAGCTTTCATATGAAAGCTATAACCTAATTATAGCCCCAGAAGAAGGGGAAAGAGGAGAGGGAGAGGTAGGGAGGGGGGAGAATGGATGGAGGGAGGGTAATTGGTGGGAACATACCTATGTTGCATTTTACAAGAGTACATGTTAAATTTCCTAAGTTAAGAGTATAAATTTCTTAACACAGTAACTAAGAAAATGCAGTGAATACTACGTTAAACAGTTTGATGAGAATATTTCAAACGGTAATATAAAACCAGCACATTGTGCCCCATGATTGCATTAATGTACACAGCTATGATTTAATTTAAACAACAACAAAAAAAACCTATATCAAGTAGTATCATAAACTGTGATGAATCTGACTTTTTAAATGACTTCCAGCCGCTTCCAGTGTAACTGCTGGGCTGAAGAAAAGGGATTAAGAGGTTATTTAGATATAACCCATAAAAAGCTTATTGACCAAAAAACTGTTGTATTATTGTTAGAAAAGAATTCAACCTTCCTTCTTATTGCAATGGACAATATCACTCTCTGAGATCAAAAGCACCAATCTGAAACACCTTCTGTAAGACTGCTACTTCACTCAATACATATTCTAGGGGATAAAAAGGACTAACAACTATATGAAAAGACTAGAATTATACAACAGAAAGTTAATTACTTATCTGTAACTCTCTACCTCACCAGCTGAGTTAGCAGCTAATAATATTGCTAATAAAGGGATTAAGCCATTATTTTATGCCAACAAATATTTGAAGATCAATTTTAGATTAATGTTAACAAGAACAGACTAAAATGATTCAAACTTTAGTTAGAATACTCATAGCATGACTTCCCTTTATGTAGCAATATTAGCTTTAATAATTTCATGTAGAATGAATGTAAAGAAATGATTCAATTTAATTCATTCAGAATTTTCATTCTGAATTCCATTCCAATTAACTAAATTTCCAGTCTGACCATTCCAATTAACTAAAATATATAACCATTTGGCTATTACTCATTTGCGAACAGAATTACTGAAGTGTTGCCTTTAGTAAATATAATCTCATGGTAATAAGTCTCATCAACCAGCAGGCAAGCAGCGCCTATATATGCAAACCAAGCCTTGTTGACTACTAAGTGCTCTGTGTGCACTATTTACTTGGATGCCATTTAAGGATTCCCTGCATATTGGGATTGTGCTGTAATAAATGAACTAGCTCAGCAGCTCCCATGGCTCACAGGATTACTAAACTTCTTCTTCTGAATAATTTGGCAGCAAAAAATAAGCTGAGTGGGTTATATCAATGCTATCATTTTTTTCATTAATTCCTAGGCATTAGGCATTTTAAGGTAATGCAAAGCACTACAAGAAAAACAGTAAGCCCTTCTCCAAATTACACTAAGATGCTAAACAGCCTATTATAAAACTTCCTGGTGTACTTTAAGAATTCCCTATGAATGTTTTATCTAAAATGTTGTTTTCATTCTAACAGATTAGATAAAGTTCTCCTGTTTAAACTCATATTTAAAATATTATGGGGCAGCACCTGTGGCTCAAAGAAATAGGGCACCGGCCCCATATGCCTGAGGTGGCGGGTTCAAACCAAGCTCTAGCCAAAAACTGGGGGGGGGGGGGGGGGCAGGGGAAATACATATATATATATATTTATTTATTATGGGCAGCACCTGTGGCTCAGTGAGTAGGGCACCAGCCCCATACACCAAGGGTGGCTGGTTCAAACCTGGCCTGGCCGAACTGCAAGAAAAAATAGCCGGGCATTGTGGTGGGTGCCTATAGTCCCAGCTACTCAGGAGGCTGAGGCAAGAGAATCGCCTAAGCCCAAGAGCTGGAGGTTGCTGTGAGCTGTGATGCCTCAGACCTCTACTGAAAATGAGACTCTGTCTCTAAAAAAATAAATAAATAAAATAAAATATTATGGAAATCCTATTTTTATATGAGAATAATATGGCTCGGGAAATAACATCTTTCTCTTCAATTAAAATATAATTAGAGTATTTACATGGAAGTAGAAACAAAGGTAACGTAATCTTTCATTTCCCATGAAATTCCTAACAGAAACCCACTTTTTCCTGCAATTATACTTATTCCTAAAAACTCCTACGAAGTTATTTTACCACAAGGGAATCCTTCCAAATACACTTAACTTTGGCAATTTGATTGAAGGAAAACAAGGATTGGCACGAGTGGTCTTTCATTATCTAATTACATTTGAGGAGCATCTCAGATCACCTAGTAAAAAAGAATCTCACAGAGCCATCTCAATATCACACATGCAACAAGTAATAACATGTATATATAATGAAAGAACACTAAGATATTTATATCTCTCCTTTTATACAACCTATGATTAAGTGGGCTGGAAAAACATCAAGAGGTAAACGTATAGAATTTTGTCATAATGCTTCTGCCCAGTGGTTTTTTTAAAATTCTTTTCCTTATACCTACTATGCCTCTTCCTAAAATCCTTTGCTCTCCTTAGTTTTCTCTATTATTAATGGAGCTAATAAAAATATTTAATCTTTAATTATTGAGTCCATAATTGCTACAAAGAGATCCATGTTTACAATGTTATTTTGCCAACTGTAAAACTCTGTGACATCTATTTAAACACAATGTCCAATCACTCAATTTTATCGTTTAATGCAGTTAAATTTTTTCAATGGCTACACCTTAATATTTACTATTATCGTTCTTAATGATATGGTAAAATGTAATGATTTTAAGAGTCAAATTTTTAAAACACACAAAAAATATTTTCTCTGCTTGAAAAGGTATCAGGATTGATTTATTTGAACATTTAGGCAAATTACAAAACCAGATACCCCCCTTCCCCAAAAGTCTCAAGCTAACAAAACATTAAAAACTCAAACAAAATAAAACAAAGCCAATATATACAGAAGAGGATTCTGTCTTTTAAGTGAGCGAAAGGGAATTTATATTATGATAAACAATCCTTCTCAATCTGAGATTTATAGCAAAAAATATTGACTTAAAAGACAGATGTACAGGGCGGCACCTGTGACTCAAGGAGTTAGGGCGCCAGCCCCGTATACCGGAGGTGGCAGGTTCAAACCCAGCCCCGGCCAAAAACTTCAAAGAAAAAAAAAAAAAAAACAGTGGTACAAAGAACAAAAAGTTTAGTAGAGGGACTTGATAACTATTCTTTAACCATGTTAGGTGCCATCCTGTGGAAGGTCAGATTAGATTGGGCTTAAATGCTTAACTCCAGAGATCAAAACTGGGACCACAGAATGGAAAATAAGAAGCTAAACCATCAGTTCAACTAATTATTCAAACAACTATTTCCAATGATGACAGTTATCTTAAAATAAAATAGGGTATCCTTTACTAATGTCACTATTTCTAGAAATTTTAAGTAGAAGACTGATGCTGGCCTATCAAAAACAACATGGCACGAACTTCCATAATGAAAAAGTGAACTCTGGCTTCTGAATCTCATTCTAACTCTTAATATTCTTTGAAAAATTAGAAGTTCTATAGCACATTTAGTGCTCACCCTGAGTCTACTGCCAATATTCCTAGATAGGATATTCTTTTATATTGTACTATCATACATGCCATGTATTAAATTAATTCAGACAACACAAACAGGCACATAAAATTTTATTTTATCATTCTTCAGATGACAGTGACTAATACAGAGTAAATATTTCTTTTATAAAAGCTTATACACAATATTTGCTGTATGATACAGTCATCCTGACCAACAAACATCTCGTTAGTAAATAATGACATATAATCACATATACACTTAACATTAAGTTAAATGTTGAATTGTGTGACTGGTATTCAATTAATATTTTTTGAATCAATAAAGTAACAACAAAAAGGATTCAGTAACTATGTTTGGCAGCATAAGCAAATAATTTCATTAGCCACAGAGAACTTTATTACTTAAAAAGCATCAAAGGTTAACTGCTAACTAAAAAACAAACAAGTACATAGAGCTGTACATAGGCATCCATGGGGTGGTATCCATGTTGATTCCAAGACCCCTTCAAATATTAAAACTCCACAGATGGTTAAGTCCCTTTTATAAAATGATGTAGTATTTGCATGTAACTACACATATCCTTCTATATCATTTAAACCATCCCCAGCTTGCTTGTTAGTATCTAATACAAAGTAAATGTGAAGTAAATAGTTGTTAAACACTCTTGTTCAGGGAATAATGACAAGAAAACCAAGTCTGTATATGTTCAGTACAGTAGAAAACTTTGTTTTTCCCAGTATTTTCAATTGTAATTAGTTAAATCCATGATACAGAACCCACAGATATGAAGAGGCAACTGTATTGGACAGCATCTATAAAGATAACACCATCAAACAAAATTCAAGAGACAAGCATACCAGAAACTATAAACATTGACTAACAAAAATGTTCTGGATTTGTTCTCCCACAAACCCAGAACATGCACCACTAAATGCATCTGATTAAATGGGTCAATGGTAATGTGAGCACTTAACTTCATAATGCTATTTCATGAAAAGAGAAAAGAACTCAAGTCTTTAGTTTGTGAATACTGTATGCATTCAAAAAGTTAAATTTTGGTTAACTGCATATAAAATCTCACCTAATGTGAATACTAAGCTTTCATCCAACTTGAAGACTGTGTAAACATTATTCTATTTTTTTCTCCTGAACCTTGGCCTCAACTAACACAAAGCAGATGATGTAGTACATCTTAAAAGATAGCTTTTGTTTTAATTCTATGACCTACTTAAAAGAAATCAACCATAACCAATCAAGGGTTTCTTCAAAACCTAGGAAGCAACACTTTGCTTTCCCTGTTCTTTTTTTAATCTGTATACTTCCCTTTTCAAAGATCCTTCTTCACCTGACTCATCACTTACTAAAGACTCATTTTTCCAATATTGACTGAGCCATCAAGGCTTAGGACACCTACACTTATTTAAGGCCCAAACCCCATTACTGCACCTATTGCTTCAAAATAACATACATGTATGTGTCTTAATGTTTATATACACTAAGGTTTTATGAAAGATTTTATTAAACAGTCCACTGCTAAAAAGGTTGAAGAGCCGTCACTCTAATCCAGGGGTCCTCAAACTACAGCCCACGGGCCACAGGAGGCGGTGTGATTGTATTTGTTTCCGTTTTGATGTTTTACTTCAAAATAAGATATGTGCAGTGTGCATAGGAATCTGTTCATAATTTTTTTTTTTTAAACGATAGTCCAGCCCTCCAAAGGTCTGAGGGACAGTGAACTGGCCCCCTGTTTAAAAAGTTTGAGGACCTCTATAAAACTAAGCAATGATTCCCAAATGGCCTCAAAGGACCCCAAAAGATCCAATCCGGAGTCAAACAAGGATTCTGGGGGTTATCATACACCAAAACATTGTTATCACAATAAAAATTTTTCTTGGATAGTCTTTTTTGAATAGACTTTATTTTTAAATTTTTAAATTCTGAGCTCTAAAATTCTAAAAGTCTCTTTTGAGAGCAAAACTATTTTTGATTTTTTAATCATTTAAAAGTAAACATTTGAAGTTATATTTAATTTAGATTTCATATTTTCTCCTTCACAGAGAGCCCATTATTGAAAATAACAGGGCAAATAAAATCTGAAGAACCAATAATAGACTTTTTATCAAAAGGAAATTTTTTGAAACTTTTAAAAAAGGAAATGAAAATTTGAATCTTATGTACTAACAAAATTTAAACCAGAGATTATATGGGCAGTTCTTGGAGAGAGGAACTTGGTTCAAAACATAAACAAGGAATTATGAAGGAGCAGCTTGTGGACAGTAAATCCAAAGGTGTATACATATAGTACTTCACTTCTCCCATCCCCATGAAACATTTTGGCATTTTAGGAAAATAAAGTTCTTAAAATATTTTTGCTGTTAACTTTCCACCTAATTTTCCCAGTCCCCAAAGTAATATACTGAGATTATCAGAGTTATGCCCATGAGTATAAACACAAAAGTTTGTCCCTTAGACTTATACTAAGGCTTCTGGATACCTGCTGAACACAAGGAAACACACCCTGGAAACCAATACTGCAGACATCAATTCTGACTAGGAGGGCCTGGTATTCGTATCTTCGAAATGGCAGGAATATTTGACTATTGTTCAACAGAAACTGAAGGTAAAACATAAAATTGTTCTGTCGTTATAACTTAGCATATGGGCAGTACTCACCTAAGTGCAAAATTGTGTTATGTCCCTACCGTGCTGAAGCATACAGAAGCTAAAAAAGGCAAAATGTTTGTCAGGCCGTATAAAAACAATAATAGTAGAAAAATAGCACAGAGTAAAACTCAGTAAACTCTTACAAGCTTTTAAATGTACCATTCCAGATATCTCCAACAATCCATCACAGCAAATGACCAAGTACATCTTACTCTTTGGATCACTTTTAGGAACATGAAGTCCAAAAATAGTTTTTGCATTTAAACTATTCACATGCAGTCTAATGCTAAAGGCCATTTATTTCAAGTACTAACCTTTTATTCTAAATTGGAAGTGAGTATAATTTGGAAATGTTCATGGACTTTAGACTAAAAACCAAAAACTAAGAAATATGCTTTACATACTATTGCCAAGAAACACTAGAAATAGGCATTTAATTGCTGTCTCCCCTGGTCCTCAAAAAATTTTTCTTCTTTATTTGCTTTTATTTAAGTTACAAAATTCTAAAAATCTTAGCATACACAATAAACATCAGTTCATCTAGGACCTATAATATCAGAAAAAAATAAGAATAAAAATCGTAAGTGTTTCACTCCAGGTCTGCCTCTTACTAGGTCCTCAAATTTTAAAATTGGTTTACATTTGTATAGGCTAACACAACCTTAATAATGACCTGTACATTTGATAAACATCAAATATAAATGTTAAAGAAATAGTTATCTGTACTTTTGCTGAACATCGATTGTGAATGTTAAGTAAGTATACTAATTATTTGCTTTATTAAGAACTGTTATATTATTGGGGTTTTCATTTAGTTTTTGTTTTTTAATGAGTCAAGATTTGTTAAGAGTTGGTTGACACGTAACATAGAAACCTCGTTAACTGTCAAACACACAAACATAAAAATTAAAGGTTTTACAGACAACCAACAAGCAAAGTTGCAGGCATCTATTTTCACCTTAATGGTATGGAGTATCAATGTAATTTACAAAGAGGCATTCCAAACACACATTTTGCTTTCAGAAACTTTATTATTGCAAATAGAAATAATGTGGAAATGAAGAGTTGTACTGAAGGCAAGAAATTCCAAAGTCACCTCTTACAGGAAATGCAAAAAGTATCATAGGGGTAAAGAAAAGGGAAATCACTGTATACTAGAAAAGCAGGGAAAATTCAACTTTTGGAGAATATTGGTCTTTTCTAGGCCTAAAGCAGATATAAAATTAGGAAAAGGAAGTTGGGGGAAAACATAATTTGAAAAGAACTATGATATACTCTGGGGCACGATGAATGTCAGAAATGTAGGAGCCCATGTGAGAGGGTAGAGTGCTGATATTGATTTATAAAGACTATAAAAATAGCTGAAATGAAGATGTGAAACTAGATTAGAAAAGCAAAAAGAGGCAAAATACTACATTTAGTGAATTTCATTGTAAAGTTCAACAGAAGATGCTTTAAACATGGCCAAAGAAAAGGCAAATTCTGATGGAAGGGGCATTTTGTTAAAGGGCAGATTAAATGTGTATGTATAGAAAAAGAAACCTAGGAAAATTCAAGATCTTGAAACAATAAAATCCATCTTATTAAAAACCGCAAATTAATAATTCTCACTTAGAGAATAGGAATGATTTGTGTGCTTTCATGGTAAAAAGAACTGTGAATAAGAAAAACAGACATTATGTCACTTGAGATGACAACAATAATTTGTTGTGTTTTGCTTTATTTACTGCCTAGAAACTTTCCAATGCAATGGACTTACTGACTTAGACAAGTATATTTGGATAGGTACTTTAAAAATAATTCTTAGCAATATCTCTATAGAGAATCTATTGACCTGTAAAAAAAAAAACATGCTCCTGAGCTCTGTATGTTCCTGCGGATGCTGAATGCATTTGGTCATGCATAAACTGTGCTGGTCAATCCTGAGGACATTTCAGTATTTATTTCCCTAAGCATTTAAAAGTTGGTAATATATACGAGCAAAGAAATACCAGAAACTTTTAGAAAAATAAAAACAAAAATGATTTAAAGAACACAAGGATACCTTTGACCTCTAAGTAGTTCCCACCCCTGTGGCAATCTGGTCCAGCAAATGAAAATTCAGTAAGGATTACACATTGCTCCATTCAGATAATAGACAATTATGAATCAAAGTGTATTACAGTAGTCTCCTCTTATCTTTGGTGCTGCTATCTGCAGTTTCAATTACCCATGGTCAAACAGTCTGAAAATGAAGTTAATTAAATGAAAATTAAATTTTAAAAATTCTAGAAATAAACAATTTAAAACTTTTAAATTACAAACCATTCTGAGTAGCATGACGAAATCTCACACTGTCCCATCCGGACGTCAATTTTCCCTTTGTCCAGCATAAACACTACCCACAGTCACGGAGCATATACAGGGTATGGTACTATCTGTAGTTTCAGGTATCCACTGGGGGTCTTAGAATGAACTGTACTTTTCTTTTGTCCCTATCTGTTTACAAGTTACCATGCAAAAAGCGGTGATTTTAGAGCTTAAATGTTTTTAAAGCATTCAAGTATATTTTATACAATACGTTTTACTACTTTCTGTGAAAAAGTTAATCTGAGTAATTTAACTTATCATTGAAGAAACCAGACAGCATTGGCAACATCTCCTCATCTTAATTACCACCTTTTCAGAGAGACCTTTTCTGAACCTTGAATCTGTAACAGCTCTCCAATCACTCTATATCACTCTACCCTCTGTTTCCTTCACAGCACTTATTAATCTAGGAAGTTATCTTATTTACTTATTTTCTGCTGCCCTTAAATAGAATATACACTCAATGAAGTGGGAAGGACTTGTCTATACTATTTAGTATTATATCTCCAGAATTCATCTAGCACAATTATTGATGTACAGTGACTGCTCCAACAGACATTAAAGAAATACATTAAATCAATACACAAGACCATAATGCTGAGATTTCTAAATAAACTAGCATAAATCTCCCCACCAAAAAGACCTTTTCATTTCATTCTCTCTCTTTAGACAAACCTACTATTTCTAAAAGCTCAATCCCAAATGGCCAAATCTCATCCCCTATTACTCTTCATGTCATCTCTATGCTGCTCAGGAACTGCTATGTAGTATGAGAGATAAAATATAATACTGGTATTTTTAAGAGCTTTAAAATATCATACCCTGAAAAATGATTCCAGATCATATCCTGGTAAACAGACTAATATCAGAGCTCTTCAACATCAAGGTAATTATACATGTAATTAGAGTAGCTATTTTTACATAGTTATGTTAATATGTAGGGTAAATGGGTTATATTAGATTTAAATGTTCAAATGTGAATACATTTGAAAACAAATAAGTCAATTATAAAATCACCTGAGCTGTTGGTTTTAATTTCCCAATTGAAAAACAAGGAATCCAACAGTAAAACAACCCTACAGGTTTGGACTCTGTGATCTTAAAGGTCAATGATAATAACAGCAGGGTTTGGACAGGAAGAAAAACTTCCGGTAACTTTTTTTTATCAAGTTGAAACTTTATTTTTGACACATATAACTATTTATGGTTTTTAAGAAAGCATTAGTAACTTTATTCTGAAGCAATATAGTGAAACAAAAAAATTGTTGTCAGAACAAATGATTAGAAATTTCAAATTTTCACATTCCTATTCTAAGTACCCTTACTCAGTTAACTGAATTTCAGAAAACTTCATTATTTAACATCAGTTTATACTGGCCAGTTTATACTTTCTGTTACTTGAAAATACTTGGTCAAAATGATACAAATCAGTGTTAAGCAATAACCATGCAGTTTTTAGTTTACTAAATTCTTTCACAAACAGGACAGCTTGTAAGAGTCTACCAACAGCTTTACTTCTCCCAGGATTAGATTTAACCATTCAGATCCCACTACAAAGTCTCACATCTCACTATCAAAGATTAAATTACACTTTAACACTTTCCTGATACCACCACTATTGTTAATTTTTTTAAAAGAAATTGAATCCTCAGACTCAGAAAAGAGGGAGCAATACCTTTTCGCTATTATACAAATTTTAAATTTATCATTGTAACTTTCACAAGTACTTTCATAATCTAGAACAGTGGTTCTCAACCTTCCTAATGCTGCAGTCCTTTAATACAGTTCCTGTGGGTCGTGACCCACAGGTTGAGAACTGCTGATCTAGAATATATCAAGAGTCAACTCAGAACTGTTGTAAACATGGGACCTAGTAAACTATAATAGAACAAAGTAATTTTGTTGCCTAGAATGAAGAGAAACCTCATCTAATTTCTCCACATATTGCACGCAAACCCCCGGACACACACAGAGAGCACTGAAAAACAAATGTGTAAAACTGCATTATCTGTGGAACTTTACTATATATCTATACAAACATCAATTCACCAAATTGCATTAAGAGGAAATGCAATCATATTAAATAGATTAGATTATTATGAAATGATTATATCAAGCTTTCCCTCTTAATATAATTTGGGGAATGTGAATTTATGTTAATATACAATGATCTTTCAGAGGTAATATAATTCACACAGAAATGAGAACAAAGCGCTTCTTTAACATAATTCTTAGAACACTACATTTATAAACTGTAAAGTAACTGAAGGAAACTATATTAGTCCTCTCTAAAATACTGACGATAGGAGCACACTCTATTTCTCTTCTTTCCCTTTACTATGCTTACCAATTTAGGAACAACTCAGAGACAACTGCACCATAAAATTATATCCCATTTATCCACCTTTTAAAAAGGGGAAAGATAAATCTTCTTTGTCTTGTCATTATATAAGATTTATGACACCTATTTAGTCAAAGGACTATTTAAGCAAGGTCCCTAAGTTATTGCCTTGAGAGCAAAATACTTTTGATTTGAGGCCACTCCAAGTGATAGGAACAGCATGTGTTAACTGTTTCTCTTTTGTTAATCTGACTTTTGTTTTCAAGTAAATGTCTCAACTAAGAATCTAAAAAGGGAAAGAAAAGAAATTATGTTTCTCCCCTATAAATCAACACAGTACTTCATTTTTTTTTTTTTTTTTAAGTACTGGTAAGATACAGGACATGATCTACATAGACGCTAAATGGGTTGCAAAAAAACACACTATTCATAAGAATAAATTTAAGAAGGGAGTATCTAGCCAACTTTTAAATTATCTTGAAATGACAACAAAACCTTAAAAGTAGCATGTTCCAGCATATATGTAATTGAAGTTTAAAAAAAAATACTACTGCTATGTTTTTATAAAGGGAAACAATTGTGATCTAAGTACTACAGAAGTATTTGTAATAGACATGGGTCACCCCAACCCCATCCTTTCATCAGTTTTTAGATTTCTGTGTATGGTTGCATAAATGACAAATAATAACTTTTATCATAGAGGATTAAAATGCTTTTGAAATGAAAGCCAGTTGATGGAGTTCAGGACACACTACCCCAAAATATGGCACCTGGCATACTGAATACTTTAAACCTACAGAATTTGAGAAACAGCACAGACAAGGAAAGACTTTCTGGCCTTCCCCTCACACAGGAAAGGAACATCCTTTTCTCCATAGACACAGTGACACCAAGAGGAATCTGAACAAATACACCGTGCTAAGTTTCCCCAGTATATTATCCAAGGTGTCCCCTGAAGTCACCACATACAGGGAAAATAGGAAATTATAGCTAAATGTACCTTTGTTTACAAAATATTCACAACAAAATTTTACAAAATATTTACAAGATATTGTCTACATGTTGGCCACCTCTTTGTAAAAGACTGTAATGAATATTTTGTAAACAAAGGTACATTTAGCTGTAATTTCCCATTTTCCCTATGTACGGTGCCTTTGGGGGCGACTTTTAGGACACCTTGTACTTACCTCATACTTTTCATCTTATTACACTGTTCTAAAACTTTCCATTTTATCAAACGCAGCACAAAAACAGCGTTAGCTGCTTTGGGTCTTCATTTCCTTTTGACATCTCTCCTGTCACATAAAACTTACGTTAAATAAATTTGTATACTTTTCTCTTATTATTCTCTCTTTTAAACGGCCCCCAGAAAATAAACCTCAGATAGATAATAAAAAGATCTATTTCCTCACCTACACAACACATATAAGGAATAAGGAACAGAAAGTTAAGGTATTACAAAATTCCAAGTAACCTCAACTCTCAGGGTATGAGTTAGTCAAGAGAGGAAAGTTTTCCAGACAATTAAAACCTAATCTCTTTAAGCCTCAAAGTATACTTGATTGTTTTGATTAAAATGTATCTTTCTTAGAAAATGTTATACATACTTTATGCTCTTCTATTGATACTTTAATGTATCAAAGGGCAAAGGTATGCTAAGTATTTTGACACATTTTCTTCTTTAGTCCAAACAACAACTCTATGAGACAGGTCTTATCATCTCTATTTTGCAGAAGAACAAAAAAAAACAGAGCCTTAGAAAGGCTGTTTCTTGCCAAAGGAAGTAGCACACTTAAGTTTTTTTGTTTGTTTGTTTTAGACAGAGTCTCACTATGTGGCCCTCAGTAGAGTGCTGTAACTTCACAGCTCACAGGAATCTCAAACTCTTGGGCTTAAGCAATTCTCTTACCTCAGCCTCTCAAGTAGCTGGGACTATAGGCGCCCACCACAATGCTCAGCTATTTTTTTTTTTGCTGGAGTTGTCATTGTTGTTTAGCAGTCCTGGGTCAGGTTCGAACTGGCCAGCCTCAGTGTACGTGGCTGGTGCCCTAACCACTGAACTACAGGCACCAAGCCCACACTTAAGATTTAAACTTAATAGATTTAACTCAAATTCAAGCTTTTATTTTTTTTAAATTTTAAAATTTTAATAAGAAATAAAAATATACATAGAAAGAAGTCCATTTTCTTTAATGTATAAAAAGTATAAGTAGAACCAAAAGTAAATAAACATTATCACATTTGCTTACACCACTATATAGTTCTTCATTGTTAAGTTTAACCTAAAGCTGGCTCCTTACATATTTTAAGTTTGGTCTAAAAATTACTCTCTCTATAAAGTAAAACTGGCTCCTTACATTTTTTTTAAGTTTGGTCTAAAAGTTACCGTATATACTCGAGTATAAGCCAAGTTTTTTTTGGCACAAAATTTGTGCTGAAAAACCCGAACTCGGCACAAATTTTGTGCCGGAAAAACTCAGCTTATACTAGAGTATATACGGTACTCTCTATATAAAGTAAACTGTTACCTAACTGGATAAATAAAGAGGCTATAATCTACTCTTGTACCAATCACAGAATTAAAGTCAATCACAGGTGCCCAAACTGTTCAGTGATCAAATAAGGCAATTACTGAGCTTTACCCAATCCAGCTGTTTCTGTATTTCACTTGTTTTCTGTATTCTCTTTCATTTTTCTATCAATAAATATTATCCAATAACAGGGCAACTGGGAAGTTGCTCTGAACTTATTTTTGTTGGGGGGGCTGCCCACTTCACAAATCACTCTTTGCTCAATTAAACTGTTAAATTTAATTTATTTTAAGCTTTTCTTTTAACAATGTGGCATAGTAAGTTGTTCACTGCAACTAAAAACAACCCATACTATTAACATGAATGTTATCTAACATGTACAGATACAGGGTTTCAACAGTAAAGGAAGGCCCACTATATGCTAACCAGACTACAGCTTGAAATGAGGGGAAATCGAGGTTACCTTATACTCTAATACTTCTTAGTGTAGAGAGATAAAATTAAACTACAAATGTCTTTCAGATAATGGATCCATGCCCTTCTGAATCCTTGACCCCAAGAAAATTGTGATCAATCTATCTGTAACTAGAGAGAAGAACAAAACAAAATAGAATGTAACTTGTATCTGGGAAGACTGGGATGAAGAGACAGAGGGAAAACAAATAGGATATAAAAGAGATAAAACAGAATAAAAGGAGTAGCATACTAAATAACTTTTTTTTAAGGAGGCTTTTTTGAGGGCTTAAAAAGATAACAGGAGGAGGACTCGGCACCCATAGCACAGTGGTTACTGTGTCAGCCACATACACCGAGGCTGGTGGGTTCAAACGCAGCCCTGGCCAGCTAAAACAACAATGACAACTACAACCAAAAAATAGCTGGGCATTGTGGCGGGCACCTGTAGTCCCAGCTACTTGGGAGGCTGAGTCAAAGAGAATCACTTAAGCCCAAGAGTTTGAGGTTGCTGTGAGTGGTGATGCTAACAGTACTCTACCTAGGGCAACCTAGTGAGACTCTGTCTCAAAAAAAAAAAAAAAAGATAACGGGAAGAGACTTTTCAGTGAGGAAATAAAGATACCATGGGTTAATACAAAAAAGGTTCCATGTAGGAAAAACATATCAGAAAAGAGTAGAGTCTGCATGCTCATTGAGATGTTACTATTTGTGTTAGTATTTGGCCTTTAGAGATGTTGCATTGGAGTAGACCAGCAATTTGTTCTTTCCAAAGGGGTAGGTAAGGCAGGAAAAAGTCCTGAACAACAGTCGTAACAGCTGTCTCCTAAGAATCTTGCTGTCACCCTCACCACCTTTGCTTCTAATCTCAGTCATCAGAATATTTAGAAAAGAATATCTTTTTTAAATCTTAATTTACATTTTCTTGGTGGGACTGAAGGAGGGCCTATGATGTTCCTAAAGATCCTCTTCCCTACTACAAGTTGAGCTGAGATGAGGGACACTAGCAACCCTTATTCACCTCAGTTTGGGAAGTGAATTACTCATCCTAGAAATCTAATTATAAAAAATAAATAAATAAATGGTGACCCAGTGGCCACAGACTCAAAAGGTAAATAGGGAAGTGGTAGAGGTTAGCAGAAGTAGGAAGAATAATGCTATAAATTTGAAGAAAGTGGTTTGTGTGTTCGGCTAAGTGAGCATGTGATTTCTCACATGTTGGGCAAATGGACTACTAGTTACTATACTATAGTTATGTGTATATTCTTGAGTGCAATCTTAAGACTCAGTAGAAGAATACTGTGAATAGCAGGAAAATATTTCAGGGAAAAAGAAAGCTATTCAAGGTCTCAAAGAAGAAAAGAAAAGAATATACACAAATTCAAATAGGCACGCTTAGCTGTTAAGTGTCAGCAACACCTAAAACTCTCTAGTGGCTATCTAGGAAAATCAAAGAGAGCAAGGTTGTATTAGTGACTTCAAGCAGTATGAAGTAGCACTATGTATTCTGAACATTTACTGCATGAATAATGCCTGAGATCCACTGTGACTCCTCACAAGAGCCTTGACAGGTACTCAGTGCAGTCAAACTGTGGTCCAAGCTTCCCTTACAACTTTTCCACCATCAATCAAATCTACAGAGGAAACATCTTCAGGTTAATATTATCTAGCCCTGAAAACAGTAATGAGAACAAGGGGAAGAAGAGTTGGTGCCCCTTACTTTTCTGACTAGTTTGAGGAAAATAATTGTTCTTGGTATTGAATTCTTAATTATTTAGTGCACATGAGTAGTTTAGGGAGCTGTGAAATAAACCTGATCCCTAACATTAATTCTTTTGGCTTATACAAATCAACATCACTTACAGAGCAAACAATATTTAGGAAAGCAGAAAGGATTAAGCAGAATGTTCTGAGATCAAGCAGAATGTTCCTTCTTCTAGAGAAATACGTAATGGGCAAAGACCTGAGAGAATTTCAATAAGGACTAAGGAGAGAGAAACAAATTAGGATTTCTTGTTACCAACTCAAGTAATTACCCATGGTAATAGAGAACAATACAACTAAAAACTTGAAATACATAAACAAACCCTCTAATCCTGACACTACCTTCTAAAGTAGCATCATAAGCCTTCCATTAGAGCATCAAAGAAGTTGCAAGATGGAGTGAGTTTAAGTTTTACTGCTCACCTCTGAAATATTAAGTATATAACAGGAATGAGTAGCTGGTTTTCATATTTTTTTAATCTATAATTTGGACAAGCAGTTTTTGAATAACAATAGTTCACTTTGTCTTCTATGAAATAAGTTAGTATTGTTTATTTTTACTCCAGGGTAAGCAAAAACTTTTTTTTAACTATTTATATTTAATAATGGTCCTTTTGCAAGATCAAAAATAAAGGTAGCTTTGAGAATTTATGATCAATTTCTATACCATATTTTTGGACAAGTTTTATCAATAAAAACTTCAGCCACAAATGAACACAAGAATTTATAAATACTAGTGAACTGAGTACAAAGATTGAGAAGAGACTCCATTCTGTTAAACTGAAAGATTCAGATGTGCATGGCCTAAGAGTACAATAAATGTAATAAAAATAAAACTTGAAGCATTTCCTCTAGCACAGAATATTCTGGTAAACTATTCATATTTCACATAAATAATGACTTAACCTAGAGATTAAAGATTATTAAAACCACATGCAACAGAGGTCTTTGATTCAAAAGCAAAGACTCTCAAGAGATTAAAAAAGACATATAATGGGTCACCTAGTCTTACTAATTCCTGAAAAACAAGGTACTTTCAGAAATGTATACTCATTCCTTCAAATTTTTATTTCATATGTGTCAACACTATTCTAGGCATTAGAGATACAAAAACAACAATAAATTGCTCTAATGGAATGAAAAAGATGATTTTTTTTTAAATTCAAATTAGCAAATTACACAGTACAGATGCTACTCAACTTACAATGAGGTTGCATTTCTATGACCCACTATAAATTAAAAATAGCTTAATTTGAGGGCGGCACTGTGGCTCAAAGAAGTAGGGCACTGGTCCCATATGCCAGAGGTGGTGGGTTCAAACCCAGCTCCAGCCAAAACTGGAAGAAGGAAAAAAAAAAAAATAGCTTAAGTCGAAAGTACATTTTTGACCTACAGTATTTTCAATTTATGATGGGTTTATCAAGATGTAGCCCCATCATAAGTTATAAGTACATAAGTTATAAGTACATAAGGAGTATACTGTATATTGCTTTTGCACAGTTGTAAAGTTTAAAAATTGTAAGTTGGACAATCTTTGCGTTAAAAGGTGATAAATACTAAAAACAAAAAGCTAAGAAGTCTGGGTACACTCAGATGGGTCAAGAATGCAATTTTAAACCACATAGGCAGTGAAGGTGTCACTGTAATGGTGTTATTTAACTGAAGGATTGAAAGTAAGGAAGTAACTATCCAGCTATGTGAAGGAAGGGTTTCAGGTGGACAGACAGCAAGAAAAATGCCCTGAAGGAGTATGCCTCACACAGTCTAGAAACAGCAAGACGACCACACACAGTCTAGAAACAGCAAGACGACCACATTCCTGGACCAAAGTGAATAGGAACAAGGTAATAGGCGATAAGGTCAGAAACGTAACAGCAGAGTCAGTGTATGACAATGTGAACCATAGTTTAAGATTCAGGGTCATGGCAGAGGAAAATAATCTGAACCCAGATCTCAAAATAATGTGCAAGCTGAGGTAGCAGCCACCTGATTCTGTGGCTTTCAGATCAAAGCAAAAGTATCAGCTCTTCGGGTTAATTTTGTACTATGGTTATGCGAGCTCTTCTTAGCAGCTTAATCTGCTCCTTTAGCCCTCCTAACAATTCCCTATATAATAAAAACCTTTAAAAGATCCCTCTATACTAAAACTAGCTACAGTAAGTAGATTCTTTTGTCTGCAACTAGGAGCCATGGACAATACAATCCTAATAACAGAGGAAAGCCTGTGGTCTTCTGAAATTAGGTGGAAAAAAACCTGCCTTGGGCAGAACAGGGAGTATCTATCCAGGCCTAGGGTGAGTGACAAAAAGCAAAGGTCATGGGAGTTAGGTGGTATATTTTCCTTCTAGGACTATCATAACAAACTGTCATAACTTTAGCAACTTAATGCAACACCTATTAATTATTTTATAGTTCTGCAGATAAGACAACTAAAGTGGTTTGGCAAAACCAAGGTATCAGTAGGGCTATGTCTCTAGGGGAGAATCCATCTTCTTGTCTTTTTCAGCTTTTGGGTTGCCCTCATTCCTTGGCTCATGCCCCCTCTCCACTTTCAAAGGCAGCAATCACCATGGTCTTTTTCACCTTGTACTTTGGCCTCCCTTTTCCACAGTTTAAGGACTCCGAGTGATGAACACTGAGACCTCCTAGATAATCCAAAATAATCTCCCTATTCTAAAGGCAGGTGATTAACAATCTTATTCTGACCTGCTATTTTTGTTTGTCATATAAAATAACATATTCACAAATTCTGGGGATCAGGATATAGACAATGAGGGTGGTGAGAATTATTCTGCTGCCATCATTGAGAGAATCAGAAGACTGGCTAGGTAGCAAGATGCTAAAAACAGAACCATTGTATAGCAGAAAGATATCAACCTGCTGGAACTAAGGACAAAGTATAGTTAGGGTGACTAAAATAAACACAAGCCAGAAAAGGCTTTTTGTGTTGTGAATTTATGTAAATATTTTTATAAAGTTCTTTAAAAGTAAAACTCACTAAACAGTAGAAATCTTAAATCACCACTTAATAAAATCACTTTTAATAAAATAAATTCAAAAGGAGAATAAAACAGTATTTAGCAAATACACTTAAGGAAATAATCCTTGACTGTCAGAAACCAGGGCTGTTCTGGAAAATCTGAGAGGAATATATACTTTTTCAAGAAATTTAACTCTCACGAAGCTACTTAAACCTCATATAACAAAACTAGGATTGAGCTGAGGCTGTCCTAATTCTTTCATTTTTCTTCATTTTATTGAATCCTTAAGATATTCAAAGCCTGACCAGTTACCTTATCCCCATTTTCTCTCATTTGGGGGGTGGAGGGGGATGTCTTGAGAAAAAGCTTCCTCCCTGGGAATGTTCAGGTGACAAACGGAATTCAAAGCTGGTCATCTTGTACACTGGACAGGGTGCACCATCATGGAGTCAGCAATTATAAATGAGACTTCAGAAGTCTGTGAAAACATTAATTTCTAGGGCACTTAGAAATTATCTTCTCTCTTGTAACTGTTTTTATTAACCCCAAACTTATATATTAATTGTGACTTTGGAAAAATCAGATGACATTGCCGGGCCTCAGTTTTCTTACCTATAGTATCTACTTTTACAGGATTAGAAATACTCCATATAATGTCTGATGAATATCAGGCATCTAATAAACTGTTCTTACTCTGTGAAATTGTACTTTTTAAAGAGGATTTTTCTGTACTGGTCAGGAAAAACTGAGGGAAAGGATCACAGAAAGGTTCTCCAGCAGTTGTGATCTTCAGTAGTCAGAATTCCACAGTCCAGGATGAAAGGGAGAAGGTTAACTGGATGTCTCTCTTCCTTTCTTCTTTTGAAAGCATTTGAAGTATCAATCCTGCCACAACCTCAGTTTCTGCTGTAAAGACTCTGTACCCTCTTCCAGAGTTCCTTCTGAAAGGAAGCATTTGTTCTACTACTTTGGCAATATACTATACTGTTATACTGAGAGGTACACTTCAAATCAGATTGTGACATCAATTCAAAATAACAGGGTTATTTCAAAACTCAGAAACAATTTATGTGCTCATGTATTACTAACATACCTTTCTTTTTTTTAATCGAGAAAACTACAGTAAATTTTCCACTATTTTTCTTTTTGACATAAATAAAACTTTTGGGGCTTTTTTTTTATTTTTACATATACATGTGTTTATTAGGTTTCCATTTTTTGCCTTCACAAAATTAAAGAGGCTTAAAATTTAATAACAATAACAATGTTTATGATAAGAACTAAAAACAAAATTTTGGGGCTATTTTTAAAAATAAATTTTATTTTGTCTAAGATATTCTAATAGTTGGAAACCAACCAAAAGTAAGAACAACCTTCCTAGAGATAAAAGTAACATTCTTCTTCAATCACAATAAACTCTGGATTTACTCAGCATAAATTCAAGGTGGAAAAAATGTTTACTAATGCGTAACATTTTGGGTCACTGTTGGCAACATAACAGAAAGCAGAATTTAACATTATTCCTAAATTCCTTCCCTTAATGTTTATGCAATTATTTGAAAATTTTAATGTAATAATATATGCACACTTCAGAAATGTTCAGAAATTAAGAAAAAGGAAAAAAAGAATTTGTTCATTATCTTAGAACCACTGTTACCATTTTTTGACATTATCAGTTCCTGTGGGTCGTGACCCACAGGTTGAGAACTGCTGGGCTAAATTGACAGCTGCTACACTTAAGAGTTAGTTCTAACTTACCCGCTTGACTGACGCCACTACAGAACAATGCTGGTTGGCAAGAGCTGATGGGGATGGAGTATGCCAGTCTGTTATCAGCTTTTGACAATGGTACACTGTGCTTCTGTTTGAAGTGGAATTTGTGAATAGTAGCACAATTCAACTGTATTTTTATTAAATCATAGCCATGTACATTAATGCACTCATGGGGCACCATACACTGATTTTATACACAATTTGACATATTTTCATCATACTGGTTAACATGGTTTCTGTCTTCTCAACAGCCCATCATGTCAAAGAAGATCAAGAGAATGTTGAAGAAAATAGACATTTTAAAGTGAAGACTGGTAATTGAAATATTACCTTGTTTCTGCTAAATATAAGATGATTTGCTTGCTTATGATTCTGCAATATGAGAATCATATTAAAGAATGATGTTAAAGAAATTCAATGCTCATAACTATTATAAGATTTGTAAGGACCACAAAGGAGAGGCATGAAAGTTTGTACTGCAGAAATTAAAAGATGAAAAAGCAAAAAAAAAAAAAAAAAGGGGGCAAAGACAAAGACCTGGAAACAGTGTCACTGAAGCAACTTACAAAGTAGCTTATATACAAGGGGGAAAAGGAAAGCCATTCAGTGATACAGAAATTGTGGGAAAATGGACTGTTGAGGTTATTGGATGCTTAGACCCTAATAATGTTTCAAAGTACAAACAACTGCCTCTTAAAAGAGAACTCAGTAGCAGCATAAATTATACTTCAACTTAACAGAACTTTATGCAATACTTTGAAAGGAAAATATAAATTATTCAATTTCTTTGGATGAATCAACTGCTACTACTGACTTGGCACAGGTTTTATACTTCATTCAGGTCATAACAGAAGATTATCTTTGAAGAAAGAGTTACTTGCTTTGGCACTCTTGTGAACAGAACAAGTGAGAGAGAGGTATCTTCAACTTTCAAGGTGAATGTCGTAAAGGTGGACTGAATTTGGTAAATTTAGTGAGTATATATACATACAGAAAGTGCACCTTCCATGACAGGAAAACATGAAGAGCTTATTGCACAGATTTTAAGAAATATTAAAATCCAGATGCTCGTTACTTTTCATTGCATCTTCCATCAACAAAATCTCTGTGCTAAAGCTGCTATTTTAAGTGACATTTTGCAACAAGTATTGTTTACTATATTCATGCAAATGCAACACAGCATCATCAACTAAAGTTGAATAATGAGGTAATCAGTACATATTTGCCACAACATTCTAAAATGTGTTGGCTATTGCAGGGACAGATATTAGCCAAAATTTTATCTCTGCAAAAACAAGATACTTAAATTTTATGAAGTAAAATGAAGAACAGACTCAGCAGGGTGAATTATTGAAAGAGTTCTATAGGAATGCAGCATTTCTGTGTGATATTATGTCAAATCAAAATGACTTGAATATATCTTTGCAAAGTAAAACTAAATGTATATATGAAATGAGGCAAAAAATCCAAGAATTTTGAAAAAAAAAAAAGTATCCTTTTTCAAAATGATTCTTCTTCCAAAGGAAATTTCAGATGAACATTTTTCCCAGTTAGCAAAAGACACTGATGAGCAGGGTGATATATGTGAATCGTGTGAAAAATATGCAGCTGTTATAGACATATTAAATGAAGAATATAATGAAAAGTTCAGGACTTTGAGAATCACTTCAGCAATTCAGCCTCAAATAGTATGATATCACCAACGCACCTAAAGAACTACAGATGGTATTGATTGAGCTTTCAGCAGTTGACATTTGAAAGTCATTTTTTGATGCTAAAAAAGATCCAGTTGAAATTTGGAAAAATGCAAAACACCTCGACCTTCAGCAACATGCCCAAAAAAATGCTTTCTTGTTTTTCCACCACTTAATCTAGCAAATCTGCATTCTCCTACCAACCCCAAATCAAGGTGCCCTTAAGGTCACAAATGACTGATACTCATCTAGAGAATCAACTGAAACTGATACTCATCTTAGAGGACCAACTGAAACCATAGCCACTGCAACTAAATATTCAAGTGCTTCCAGTGAAAAGTAGACATAACTAAGTCATTAAAAGGTTTGTTAAATTAAAAATTTAGCAAATGGCTTTCATTTTTTTTAAAATTAGGTACATAGTAGCTAGATTTTTACAAAATATACATTTTTAAGTTATACCTAACTGAGGTAAAACCTAACACGGTGTTATTTGATTATAGCTAAATAAAGCTGATCTTCCAAGAACAAAAGGTTCCCCATCCCAGTATAGCCTATTGCTCCTAGGCTACAAATTTACATAGCATGTTACTGTGCTGAATACTGTAAGCAAATGTAACGTAACACAATTGCAAGTATTAACACTGTGTATCTAAACATATCTAAACATGGAAAAGATAATATGTTACACTACAATCTTACAGTGGCTACAATTTTAGCCTCCATATAATCTTATGGGACCATCATCATGTTTTGTGGTTCATCACCACTACATGGCACATGACTATATTTAAATACCTCAAAATCAATGCCTTGAACTTGCCTTCAGATTTTTTTTTATCTTTTTTGCATTAGAAAGTATGTGATTCTTACTTCCAGCCCTTCACTTACTTTTTTAATCTCTGATTTCTCCACACTTCTACAATTAATGAATTTTTGAAAAACAGAGTATGGGGCGGCACCTGTGGCTCAAAGGAGTAGGGCGCCAGCACCATATACCGGAGGTGGTGGGCTCAAACTCAGTCCCAGCCAAAAACTGCAAAAACAAACAAACAAACAAACAAAAGAGTATGTGTCACCTTTAGCTAATGTACTCATTTTTCTCAAGTAATTAGCCATAAAAGCACTACCAAATAGCCAGTAAAACAAAGAGATAAGACTTGATAAATTTATGACAACAGTGCTTTCTTTTGCACTTAAGGTTAAAAGGTCTTTCTTATTTGGAAGACTAAGTGCTAAGAGAGTATCCTCATTTTAAATACATGACTTTTGGTATTTTATTAGGCAGTCTTTCACATGCTCAGATGAACGAAGGAACCTTAATTATCTCAGTAAATGTCACAATAGTCTCATCATTTCAGAATATGACATTATAAATATGTAGTATGTCTTAAGGCTGCCACGCTGATATCAATTATCTCAAATTAATCAAAGGCATATGAGTTAGCCTTAGAATACATGTGGATACTGTACATAGCTCAATATATACATTAATAGTCAAACCACACAAATTGAGGGCAAATGGCAAGCAGCAAATTGTCACTTGCCAACAAAGGCCTTCCCAATAAAAGAATTTGACTTTTGGATGCACATGCAAGAGAGAGAAAATTCCCTCTAGTAGTTCTGTATGTTCTGATGACAAAAACAAGTGAAGAAAAAGACCAGGCTTTAGTTTGAAATTAATATCTATCATGTAAATAATTATAAGTCTGGCAAGAATTGAATTAAAATTAGGCCTATAAAAAATTTACTTGAATAACAATAAAGTTAATGTGAAATACAAAAATCATTTATACCAACCTGACTGGGATGCCATGATTTTCAAAAGAACAAGTGAAAAAATGGGCAGAAGGCACTGAGCATGTTACTGTCTTTTAAAAAATATAGATAAAATCATTTCATAAAGAGAAGATCAATTTACATATAGTTTTATGCTACAGAAACAAGAGACTCATTCAAAGAAAAGCAAATCCTTTTCACAGCATATAATTTGGATAGGTTATTCATTGAATTTCTCAAAAGCACTATCACGTTAGGCTCATACTTCTCTTCTTTAAAAATGTTTTAGCTTGATCTTGTCTGTTTTTAATTGAGAAAAATCAATTCTAATTATACCTAACCAAAGTCATAGTTTCAAGAAAGCTTTAGTCTAACTTATAATATCCCATTAGGAAGCATTCAGCATTGTCCTAATGAAAGCTTTTCAAAAGAACAGTTCATCCTCTGGACTCCAGAGAATAAGCAGATAGATCCCTACAAAGTCAAAAATAAAAAGATGAGATAGCAAGTTACTTTGCCATGGCAACAACTTTAAAAATTCTAAACAGATCACTTTCTCTTATTTAAATATAAACAAAGCAGCTGCTATAATGACTGACAAGATATTCCTGAAACTCCAAGGACTAAAAACTAAAATTTACTCAATGGCACCCTAATGTCTCAGCCAGAAGAGGGCAGCAAGGAGCTATTCTGGAAAGCCACAAATGAAAATATGAAGTACTAAGCAGAGACTTGTTCTCAGGGAAAAATCCCACCGAGATTCAAGTATTCTGGGAGAAATGCCATGCCTCAAATGGCAACAAATGAATGAACGGTAAGGCACCAAGCAGAGATAAACCAGCAAGCAGAGTGAGTTGAAGGAACAAGAGAGAGCCAGGAAATGTCTGAAAAGTGCCTGGCACAAAAAGCCACTCACTGGATGAAAAGGCTAAGATCAGAGTCACCAGCAAGCAGAAGGTAATGCACCAAAAGGAGGAGGCAGAAATTAGCCCAGCATCCTGAGGCTTTCATCTTCAATAAAAATACCAGCTAAACTGGAAAAATAAAGTTGATCCTGAGATGTGGTTCTGAAATTCACAAAACAGAATAACTTGAGCACAAAACAAGTAGCTGAGAATCTTAGCACAAAATTAAAAAAAACAATGTGATGTCAAGAGTGATGCACACTAAAAAAATATATTCTTGTTCTTAAATAAAAAATTTTTTAAATCAAAATTATGGAACTTATTACCTTTAGGCAATGGATATATGACTTCACAGTCCTCTACTAGAGGATGCTTGGGGGGAAATCTGAAAGTTGCAATTCAAGCACTTATCTAAAACTATCTGCATTATTTTTATATTTTTATACATACACACAGACACACCAAAGAAAAAAAGAGAAAATACATCTCTCTTACTGCATTTAGTCCTTCGTTTCATTGGCTATCAGGAATCTCAAAGATCTAGTCTTTCAAGGGTGGATATTATGGCATACATTTTTCTGTTTTAACATTATCTTTAGAACTATCTACCTTCCCTGTACTTATTTCCCAGTCATCCTGATTTTCTTATTTACTCTGTATTATTGTATTATTTAAAGATACATAAAATTGTTTTTGAGCCAAGGCTGAGATTAAGGGAATCAATTAAAACATGACCCAGATTCATCTAATCTTTGCTATCAGATCACTTAGTGCTTACAGAAAAAAAACAAAAATTCATCATACTATAAATGCATGATGTTCAAAGGGTTATTGTGCAAGCATAGTGCAAATCTATCATGACCTCTCATCCCTAGTTTGCTGAGAGATTTTCATGATGAATGGATGCTGGACTTTATCAAATGCTTTTTCTGCATCTACTGATGTAACCATATTAATTTTTCTAACGTAGCCTATTGATAATATCAATTAATTGTTCTATAGTTTTTCTTTCTTGTATGTTTTTGGCACTGGGTACCCTTTGGTATTAGAGTAATGCTGGTCCCTCTGCTTCTATTTTTTGGAAGAGATTGTAGAGAACTGGTATAACTTCTTCCTTCAATGTTTGGCAGAATGAGGAAGATATTAAAAAGTAAAATAGGTTTTCAGGTAGAAATGTGGATAATATACAAAATGTTAATGTGCAAAATAAAAGTACAGTTGGCCTGTGAAAAGCATGGGCCTACTTAGAACAGATTTTGTTTCACCTCTGTGACCTCTGATACAGCAAGGCCAACCTTCCTCTTCCTCCTCCTCCTCCTCCTACCACCTACTCAACATGAAGACAATGATGATGAAGACCTTCATGAGGATCCATTCTCACTTAGAGAAAAAGTAAATATATTTTATATTTTCTCTTCCTTATAATGTTTTTAGCAACATTTTCTTTAGTTTACTTTCTTGTAAGAATATAGCATATAATACATATAACATACAAAATGTGTTAATTGTTAACTGATTGTTACTAGTAAGGCTTCTAATTAGTAAGGTTTAACTACTACTAGTAAGGCTAATAGCAGTTAAGTTTTGGGGGAGTCAAAAGTTATGTGCAACTGTGACAGGGGTCAGCACTCTTATCCTCATTATTCAAGGGTCATCTATAGATACCTGTTTTTAAACCCTTAATATCTTCTGAGCAATGGTTTCTATATTTTAAAAATTGTGCGAGTGCAATCTTCCCAATAAACCTAGGAGTTATTAGCCCCCTTACACGTCCTCATTACAGATTTTTTTTAAGTGAGCTCCAAGTAACTTGTTTGTGGTCACACAGCTACGACAGATTTGATCTTTTATAACCCATGCATATTTGACTCTAGCAGTTCTTCTGTTTCCACTAGATTCTATTATTATTAAAACAAGCAGAAATTGGGAGTTAAGACATAAAAAGAGAAGTCAAATGAACGAAAGAGCAAACATCTTGGCAATTCAGTCTTAGAAAGGAAATGGAATAGAACATGCTCCAAGTGTGTCTATTACACACATCCTGAGAAGAAGCATGGAACAGTAGTAACTGTCAGACTGCTGAGGTATAAATTTTGATTCTATCGCTTGCTAGATGTGTGACTATAAGCCATTTAACCTATGTTAGTCATGTGTGTTTCTGTGCAAAATGGTATGACTGAGTAATATTACTTACCCTGATAAGGTTTTTTTAAGAATTAAATTATTGAATTAAATAATATAATCCATACAAAGAACTTAAGTAAATGTTAGGGATTTTTTTTCTTCAACAGTCTTCCATTTCTTCTTAAAATGACAAAATTTATTCAAGAAAGTTAAGACTCTAAATGACCAGAAATTTGCTCACTACCTAAACATGGACTTGGCAGAATTTGTAGCCCACGATCAGTTGCTAATTTAGGCTAGTACAGTATCCTTCATAATATATAAAAGCAAATGTGGCAGGTCTTGACTACCCAGAATCTCAAGTAACAAAATTGTGAATGATTTCAATGTTAAATAAGGTATTTTACAGTCCAGAGATTCAGGAGTAAGAAAGGAAGTTCTATTTTGCAGTTTCTGAATATATTTCCTTAATCTCTTAAATTCAACTAGCAAGATCTGTGCGTAACAAGAAAATGTTACTCAAAGTCTAAAGAGAAAAAGCATGTGGCAATATAAACCTCTGCAACTGCAAAATAATTTACAACAAAGATGCATCAAGCTCTCTAAAATACGGTGGTATTTTTCCCAGTAGGCAAGTCTTTTTAGTGGCACCCTATAAAGAAACCCAATCTTTCCTAACTAAGTTACACCTTTTCCTAAATAATAAAACCAAGGTAGCAGGGCCAGAAAAGACAGATCACCGAAAGTGATTGAGGAGAGGCATTATAAGGAGATAATCTAAAGAAGAAAAAAGTAACTTTTACCAGCAGCTCCTTCTGGGCAGGTTGACACCCTGAAAACCAGAATTTCATAGGAACAGTACTGATATTTTTCTATAGGCTTAGTGACCAACTGGAAACATTTGTTTAATACTGTCTTTCCAACTAAAAGGATCTAGGCCATGCTGTTTTAAAGAACTTTCAGGCATGGTATATAACACAGAATTGTTCCTTCAGAAAAGTCCTGGCTTTAGCTGCAGGTTCTCTATTGTCTACTCTCCTCTGAATGCAGGACAATCTTGGAATCAAAAGGAAATGTTTTTGAAAATCCTGAATTTTCAGAAAAGGAGCCATTATTACCACTTATTTATTCTCGCTAGTTAATAACCCAAAATAACTGCTGGTCAAACTCTTTCCTTACCCAATTTTTATCAACAAATACATTCAAAGGAATTGTGTGTGTGTGTGTATACATACATATACAATAGTATATATACATTATGTATATACACACGCGTGCATGAAAACAGAGGCTATTTTATTTGAAAGATATGCAGATCAACCATTTCTTAAGATATTCTAGATTCTGTTTTTTTTGATGAAGATGATTCCATCTCAGCAACATGACCTCAGCTGTCACATAGGATGTTATAAGAAAATAGCTTTGTGAAACTCACTACATCATTCAATGTATAGATTGAGGCCTCATTAAAAAATACTGTATCAGGCTTGGTGCCTATAGCTCAGTGGCTAGGGTGTCAACCACATACACCAAGGCTGGTGGGTTCAAACCCAGTCTGGGCCTGCCAAAGAACAATGACAACTGCAACAATAACAACAAATAGCCAGGTGTTGTAGCAGGCACCTGTAGGCCCAGCTAGTTGGGAGGCTGAGGCAAAGAGAATCACTTAAGCCCAAGCAAGAGTTTGAGGTTGCTGTGACTGCACTCTACCGAGGATGAAACGGTTAGACTCTGTCTCAAAAAATAAAAAAAAAAAAAAAAAAATTACAGCTTGGAGCCTATAACTCAGCGGCTAGAGCGCCAGTCACATACACCAGAGCTGGCGGGTTCGAGCCCAGACGAGGCCTGCCAAACAACAATGACAATTACAACAAAAAAAAAAAAGCCGGGCATTGTGGTGGGCACCTATAGTCCCAGCTACTGGGAGGCTGAGGCAAGAGAATCACTTAAACTAAGAGTTTCAGGTTGCTGTGAGCTGTGATGCCAGAGCACTCAATGGAGGGCAACATAGTGAGACTCTACCTGAAAAAAAAAAAAAGTACTGTTTCAGAAATAAGCACTAAATCTCACCCCTTCTAAGTAACTGGTGTATATTTGTCTTTAGACAAAAGGAAACTCAAAATTAAACCTATAGCTCAAATTTATGCACTTAAGATTTGTATATTTTACTGTGATAAATTATAAATCAATAAAATATAAAAAGTTTTAGCTTGACTTTAGTAAATAATTGAAGACTCAGATGGTATATGTACTCAAACTGTTCCTATAGTTTCTATTCTAACTACATTTTACCCTGATCCTAAAACCCTATTTCTTTTTCATCAAATATATATTTTTCCTAATCCTATGTTTTTCCATGGAGATAGAGGAAATCTGACAATTCCCTAGAACATACATAAGAAGAAAGTGGAACAAAAAATACTGGGACCATGATTGAGACAATACTGACCAGTGAATTATTATGATCAATTTCTAAAAGAAGAGGAATTAGTAGTCAAAATTCATCCTGATTGCTATATGATAATAGGATATTTGTAATTATCTGAAGGACGTATAATTAAATACTTTGGTAAGCCTATTAATGAGTTCACTCTGAGTATGGACACATTCTCAAATAAATATCTTATCTTAAAACTCCAATTCAAGAATCAAGAATACATAACCTTGTTTTATTGTGCTTTGAAGGTTTGCAGCAACCATGTGCTTAGCAAGCCTACCAGTGCCGTTTTTCCAACAGCATGTGCTCACTTCCTGTCTCTGTATTACATTTAGGTAATTTGCATGATATTGCAAACTTTTTCATGATTGTTGTATCTGTTTCAGTGACATGTGATAAGTGCTATTACTGTAATTGTTTGGAGGCACCACAGACTACACCCACATAAGATGGTGAACTTAACTGATAAATGTTGTATGTGTTCTGACTGCTCCAGAACAGGCCATTCTGCTGTTTTTCTCCCTCTCCTGGGAACTCACTATTTCCTGAGACACCACAATGTTGAAATTAGGCCAATTTGTAATCCCGTAAGGGCCTTTAAGCACTCAAGTGAAAGGAAGAACTGCGGGTGGCACCTGTGGCTCAGTGAGTAGGGCTCCAGGCCCCATATACCGAGGGTGGCCGTTTCAAACATGACTCCGGCCAAACTGCAACAACAAAAAAAATAGCCAGGGGTGGCACCTGTGGTTCAAAGGGGTAGGGCGCCAGCCCCATATGCTGGAGATGGTGGGTTCAAACCTAGCCCTGACCAAAAAACAGCAAAAAAAAAAATAGGGTGTTGTGACAGGTGCCTGTAGTTCCAGCTACTCAGGAGGCTGAGGCAAGCGAATTGCGTAAGCCCAAGAGCTAGAGGTTACTGTGAGCTGTGACACCACAGCACTCTACCAAGGGCCACAAAGTGAGACTGTATCTAAAAAAAAAAAAAAAAAAAAGAAAGAAAGAAGAGAAAAGAAGAGTTGCATGTCTCTCACTTTAAATCAAAAGCTAGAAATGATTAAATGATTAATGTTAGTGAAGAAGACATGTCAAAGCCAAGGCCTTTTATGCCAAATAGTCAAGCTGTGAATACAAAAGATGGGTTACTGAAAGAAATTAAAAGTGCTACACCAGTGAACACAAATGATAAAAAAGCAAAACAGCCTTTATTTCTAAGATGCAGAAAAGTCTGAATGGGTTGGAATAAAAGAGCAAAGCAGCCACAATACTCCCTTTAACCAACGTCTAATCCAGAGCAAAGCCCTAGCTGTTCCCTTCAATTCTTATGAAGACTGAGAAAAGCAAGGAAGCCAAAGGAGAAAAGTTTGAAGGTAGCAGATGCTGGTTCATCAGGCTTAGAGAGAAAAAGCCTTCTCTGTAACACAGAAGTGTCAGGTGAAGCCAGCAAGTGCTGCTGTAGAAGATGCAGCAAGAAGATAAAACTAAGATAACTGGTCAAAGTGCTTTCACTAAACAACAGATTTTCAATGTAGGGAAAAATACTCTTCTATTGGAAGAATATAACATCTAGGACTTCCGTAACTAGAGAGAAGTCAATACTGGGCTTCAAAACTTCAAAGGACAAGATGACTCTTTTGCTAGGTGCCAATGCATCTGGTGACTTGATGTTGAAGCCAATGCTCACTGACCATTCCAAACCATTAAAACACTTAAGAATTATGCTAATCAATTTTACCAATGCTCTATAAATGAAACAACGCCTGGATTACAGCACATCTGCTTTTAGCATAGTTAACTGAATATTTAAGCCTACTGTTGAGATCTTCTCAGAAAAAAAAGATTACTTTCAAAATATTAGTGCTCACGAATAATGCATGTAGTTATCCCAAAACTCTAAGGGAGATGTACAAAGAGATGAATATTTTTCTTCAAGCCTGCTAACACAACATTGATTCTGCCACCCAGGAATTAAGGAGTGAATTCAACTTTCAAGTCCTATTTAAGAAATATATTTCTTCAGGCTATAGGTGCCATGGAAAATGATTCTTCTAATGGATGTGAGCAAAGTTAACTGAAAATCTTCTGAAAGGATTTATCAATCTCGATGTCATTCAGAACATTGTGGTACATAAGAGGTCAAAGCGTCAGCATCAATGACAGTTTGGAAGAAGCTGAGTCCAACCCTCATAGCTGACACCAAGTGGTATAGACATCAGTGGAAGAAGCTGCTGCACGTGTGGTGGAAACAGCAAGAGAATTAGAATTAGAAGTGGAGCCTGATGAAGTGACTGAATTGCTGCTATCTCATGATAAAACCTGAATGAATGAGGAGTTACTTCAGAAAATGCTATGAACACTGTTGAAACAATGACAAAGGAACTTAGAAGATAATGCAGAAGCATGGTTTGAGAGAACTGGCTATAATTTTGAAAGAATTTCCACTGCAGGTAAAATGCCATCAAAGAGCATCACGAGCTACAGAGAAATCTTTTGTGAAAGGAAGGGTAAATCAATGCAGTAGAGGTATACTTATATTTGTAACAAATACCTAAGTCTAAGTGGCCACCAGAATGTTAAGAAGGTAGAAACAGGCAATCCCTAATTGAGTGTACCTGCAGTTGCCTACCTTTGAGACACTGACAGCAAGTAAGTACAGAAGTGCTGTTTGATAATTGATATGTAAATGTTTCTCATATGCATTCCACTTTGCCATAAAAAGAATAAACAAATCTGAACAATGTATGGTTAATAAATTCTGGCTGAAACAAACATTGAAACATATAAACTACTAAGATGCTTTTATTTATGTGGTTTCCTTGTCTGAAATGCCTGTCTTCCCACTCAGTTAAAATGACTTTAACTTGGGAGCAGAAGCATTTTGTCAGTTTGTCTCATACTATTGATACTAAGTTTCATCAACCGGTCAGATTTCTCTAAATCTTGCCCTAATACTCTTTCACCCAGTGGTTTCAGCATCTTAATCTCAATCAAATATGTCTATAATACATTTTCTGGTCACAGATTTCCTATAATTCTTTCCACATTAATCAGTTGATTTTTACAAAGGAGAAAAAGTCCTGTGTTCTGAGGGCAATGTGCTCCTGTAGGGCATCTTACTATCTTCTATATGGGATTCTTTTAAAAATCTTATGCTAAGAGACTTCTAATATTGGGGGGTGGGGGGTGGGGGGTGGGGGAATGAAAACCACTGCCTTAGAACAGCACTGTCTAATACATCTTTCTGCAAAGATAAGAATGCTCTGTCTGCAATGTCAACAGGGCCACTAGCCACATGTGGTTATTAAGCACTTGGAACATGGCAAGTAGGACCAAGGAAGTGCAGTGGCATGACCATAGCCCACTGAAGCTTCAAACTCCTGAGCTCAAGTGATCCTTCCGCCTCAATGTCCCAAGTACCTAGGACTCTAGGCACATGTCACGGGCCTGGCTAATTTTTTCAATTATTTTAGAGGGGGAGGTGTCTTGCTGTGTTGCCCAAGCTGGTCATGAACTCCCCCAACTTCACCCCCCAAAGTACTAAGATTACAGGAAAGAGACACCATGCCTGACCTTAATATACTTTAAATAAAACAACCACATAAGGCTACTGGCTAGAGGTCCTCAAACTTTTTAAACAGGGGGCCAGTTCACTGTCCCTCAGACTGTTGGAGGGCCGGACTACAGTTTAAAAAAAAACTATGAACAAATTGCTATGCACACTGCATATATCTTATTTTGAAGTAAAAAAACAAATGGGAACAAATATATTTCACACCACTTCACATGGTCCGCGGGCCGCAGTTTGAGGACCCCTGTGACAGTGTAGACTTAAAGAACACCGCTTTAAAATTCTTATCACTATTTTTTATCATTTAGAGGTCTGTTTCCCATCTAAATGCAAATACATGTAACACTAACTTACTCTGCTTTTAAAAGTAATATGACATATCTAATAAGTCCAAATTTTATATTACCGTAGTTTACATATACTCTAATTTAAGCCTTGCTATAATGTTCTAATCAAACCTTTTTAAGAAACTTTTCATAATGAAATTACCCACATAATCATAGCAGAGCTCTCTTAAACAAAATACATTTTAAAAAATTAGAACCTCTTACGCTGTTAATTGGATCTGTATCTTAACGTGCTAAAAATTTTAATAACAGTGTAAAAACATTCGTTGGAAAGAACTAATAGCTATTGAAAACCTCTAATTATTAGACTTAATGCAGCAACACCTTTACTATTCCAATTAAAAATAAATAGCACAAGGAAAACTTTAATTTATAACGTCGCTGGAGAGTTTAAGAGTATGGATCATATCCTACCTGGAGCAAGTGGTTAAGCTTCTCAAGTGAAAATTAAACCACAATTCTGGTCAACAGGCAAATACAGAGGTCTGGTTAAATAAATCTAACTTGAAGATTTCATTACAGAAAACTATACAAGAATTAAAAGTATGCTTTAAACAGTAAACTTAGGATATGAGGTGGTATATGCCTACAGTCCCAGCTACTTAGAAAGCTGAGGTGAGATCACTGCACCCAGGAATTAAGAGGCTGCAGTCCCATACGCTTGTGCTTGTCAATAGCCGCACTTCAGCCTGGAAAACAAACCAAGCCCCTATCTGTAACTAATAATAATAATAACTGCAAACTCATAAGCAGTCTCCTCAAATATCAATACCTTTATACTGTAACATTCTAATGCTAAAAGATAGTTGTTTCTCCCACTCCTTTTCTCAAAAAAAAAAAAAAAAAAAAAAAATAAGAATTATTCATGGAAGAATATATAAGCACACCCACTGACAGCCATAAAAAATCAGAACTTCACTCCCTGATAAGAATACAATCTGCAAGAATCTGAACAGTTTAAATTTGAAACTTTAATTTTAAAATTAAGTTAATATGATGAAGTACTCAGAACCTACATTCTTTCTCTGCCTTGTCTTCTAAACCTTCACCTTCACATATACTGCTCCTCTGGGGACCCCCTTTTCTACCTATCCCATCTTCTCCAAATCCTTTGCACACAGTAACTCTCCTAGGAACAAACACCCTTCTGAACTTTAACCTAGCCTGTGCCTCCTTCCCTTGAATGGCACAGGGTGCAATTAAATAAAAACAAAAGTACTTGGCATATAACCACTTTGAATAAATGAATATACAATCGGTTATTTCTCTATACCCAGCTAGTATACAGTATCGGGCCCATGACAGGCACAGTATTTGCTGAAATTAAAAAACAAACAGGATAAATCATCTGAGCTAAAGAGAGAGAGAGAAAGACAAAGGAAAAGGATTTGTCCTTTTGCCATAAAGAAATTTGAATATTTAGACTGGGCACAGCGGCTCACACCTGTATTCCTTGCACTCTGGGAGACCAAGGTGAGTGGATTGCCTGAGCTCACAGGTTTGAGACCAGCCTGAGTCAGAGCGAGACCCTGTCTCTAAAAATAGCTGGGTGCTGTGGTGTGTGCCTGTAGTCCCAGCTACTTGGGAGGCGGAGGCAAGAGAATCACTTAAGCCCAAGAGTTTAAGGTTGCTTGAGCTGCGATGCCATAGCACTCTACCGAGGGCAACACAGTAAGACTCTGTCTCAAAAAGAAAAAGAAGAAGAAATCTGGATATTTAAAAAGAAAATTCAAGTAACCAGAATACCCTTCATCAGAACTGAGTGAGTTAACTGTCCTATTACTATCTTACAAGAGCAGGTAATATGCAAACACCAGAATCTTTTCCAGAATTAAAAACAACATGCACAGCAGTCATACTCCCGACACACTAAAATTTTGTTAATATATTTCATTTACATTGAGACTAAACAATGACCTAGTTTGTCCAAAACAATGTTTTTCAACCCTTTTCAATATCATGGCACACTTGAACCTATAGTTAAACTCTCATAGCATAATTAAATTAGATTGATCTTAAAAAAGAGTAAAAAATATATATACTTACTGTACTTTGAACTTCTTTTGAATATAATTTAATTATTGAGCTTTAAAAATTTTGTGGCATACCTAAGATCCTATCACAGCACACATGTTGAAAATCACTGGTCTACTGGTCAGGCACAGGTGGCTCACGCCTGTAATCCCAGCACTTTGAGAGGCTGAGGTGGGCAGACTGCCTGAGCTCAGGAGTTCAAGACCAGCTTGAACTAGAGCAAGACCCCATCCCTAAAAGTAGCTGGGTGTTGTGGCAGGCGCCTGTAGTCCCAGCTACTTGGGAGACTGAGGCAAGAGAATTGCTTGAGCCCAAGAGTTAAGAGGTTACTGTGAACTATCATGCCAGGGCACTCAACCAGGGGTGACAAACTAAGACTCTGTCTCACTAAAAAAATACAGAAAAGAAAAGAAAAGAAAATCACTGTTCTAATATAATATGAGGCCTATTGGGAAATAATTCTCTATTGGTCTCTCTTATTTCCACATGCCCTGCGAACAGAGACGCTAACTGCTCGTTGCTTCACGCTATCTTTTCAAGGGTGGTTGGCTAGCAACAGCTTTGGAAGATAAAGAGTATGTCTCCCTCTGGAGCAAAAATTGGGGTTCTTGTCTAATAATGCACCCCATACATATGTAATCCAGGCCACTTCATGTCACCCTGTAACAGCCGGAGCTCAGGAAACCAATGGAAAAAAGCTAATACTCAAGTCTTCTTACCTTCGGTTACCCATGGAACTATGGTAGGCTAATTTATTAACTTGCAATAAATCTCAGACCCCTCACAGTTCTTTACAAGAGAACCTATACATCCATAAAAATAATAAGAGGTCTTGCAAGTCTCTTTTTTTATTAATAGTCTTTCACAATATATATGGTAATATAATGTCTTTTGTTAGTGAACACCGAAAAGGATAATTTTATGGCATGCATCTGCAATGCTACCATTAATTATGTTATTAAGCTAAACAGGTTCTAGACATCTGTTTCTAAAATACAAGATTATTTTGTATTTTTCTCTAGCCATAGGGCCAATGGTCACTGACTAAAGATGTTCTTTATATGACAGGCTCTTTAGCCAAGTGGTTTTCAAAGAGGGTCAGTATATTTTGTGAAAGAAGCCCAGAAGATACATGGCCCTGTGTATCTCACCCAGCTAAGATCATTACTTTAGGCAAGCCAGCCTCATAACCAGAAGATTCACATGGTGGTATCATATGTATACCCTCTTATAAATACTGGAAGTAATACAGTTTGGTAAAAAAAAATTTCTAACCCTAGTAACCCCAGCCACATTCATCTAATGTATCTTCTCTGTAAAACAAGACTTCACTAAACAATTACTAAGGTCCCTCTAACTCTAAAAGTCTTCAATTCACATGCTATCAGTTACTAAAATTATTATGATTCACTATAAGACATTATTAGCCTACCAAACTACAAGAACAATACTTCAGTTTTGCATTCTTTTAAGATACAAGCAATACCACCTTTGGGTAAAAAAAAAAAAAAAAACGGTACATCTTATAAGGGTATAAGGGTACATGTGAAATTTACTACATATAGAATATAAATGTCTTAATAACTAAGAAAATGCCATGAAGGGTCTGTTAACCAGTTTTGACAAAAACATTTCAAATTGTATATGAAACCAGCACATTGTACCCCATGACTGCATTAATGTACAGAGCTATGATTTAATAAAAAAAGGTAAAAAAAAAAAAAAAAACCCATAAGAACCAACATCTAAATTTAAGGAGATAAAAGGTTGGTACCCATATTGTTACCCATTAGTAATTAAATGCTTTTTGGCCCAGGTTTATACTGCCAAACACCTGAAAGAGTGACAAAGATCTCCTTGAACATACAGCTTTGGGTATTTGTCTCAGAGTCTTTAATTTTCTTTTAAAGAGCCTAAGATATCAAGAAATTATTTCCTAATGCAAAATAAATGCAGTCTTTTTCAAGCATTAGTTCACATTCCTGTAAGAATGAATTTATATTTGAAGTTCTTCTGAAGCCTGGCAAATTAATAATACTATCATGGTTCTTCCCTCGTCTAAGATAATAGTAATCATCTAGTCTATGAGGACAAGTTCAAGATTGTTGCAAATTTCCTCTTGTATAAAATCTAGATGTCCCTGCAAAGCAACCTTAGATAGAGGGGCCTATAATGTCACAGTATTTTAAAAGAGATGGCGATTGAACTCTATTTTACTAGGTCTTAGATTCTCCCTAAACCTCAGTTTCTCAAAGAATACTTGCTACACGAGACTCTTGTTTGTAAGAATTAAATGAGTTCCCCCCCCACCCCAAAAAAGGCCCACACAGCATCGAACATGTAGTAATAAGCATTCAGTAGGTAACAGATAGTATTACTAAATGACCTGGAATTCACTAAGGTCCATGATCTTTTCCATCTTCCCAACAATATCCCCTACTATATCCTAACAACATTCTACATTTCTACCATACCACTTCTCTTATATTGAATATACCGTATTTCCCTCCATTTCCAAACTTTAAAAGTATGCCATCCTCTGCTCAAAAATTTCCCTGTCAAATTCCTACCCACTCTTAAAGTCCTTGATCAAATCCTATTTTCCTTCTAGAAAATTTAAAATACTCCTTACAGATAGTCATTGACCCCTGCTGCTTTGCTGATGGCACTCACAAGGAAACATATTATTAACTCTCAAGAAAATTGAGGGGGCTGTAAGAGATAATACATGCTGGCTTTGGTAATAAGCAGAATGTAGCAACTTCAACATTAGCAACAGGCCAAAGAAATACATCTTCAGTTTGAAGCTAAACTTACAAAGAAGCAAGACAAAGAGCATCCACTGAACACAGGAGCTGCTTCATGACGATTTGAGCTAATAAACATAAGCAAAAAGTCCCGAGAAGTTAAAAATCTTATTTTTCATAAGTTTTATGAAGATTCAATAATTAGGACAGTTATGTTAGAGAAAAAGCAGTTATGTTATAGTGCTTTATAGTCTTCAAGCAACTGTACTTTCTACCATTAAAAAAAAAATTCCTAAATATCAAGAAACCATTTTCTAATGTCAATTTTTACTAATGCTTCATTTTTTAAATCACTAGGTTAAAAAAAAAAATAATAATAATGTCATTCTAGCACTTAACATTTTCTGGTTTACCTACTCAAATCTATCTCCCACCCTATCTCCAAAGTCATAGCCTCAAAAGTTCTCTGTACTCAAAACTTTGTTTATTCTTTCTATAAACTGTCCTCGACATGTCTTTCTGATGTGAAATAAAATTTTTCTTAATTTTATAATATTTGCATAAGACCAACCTATACACTATAGTCTCTTTTTACAATTTATTACCCACAAAGGAAATAAATAACAGACATTAATGGTTTCCAAAGTGAAAAATTTTAATTGAAAATTTTTCTTTTTTTGGGGATCAGGTTCTCCCAATGTCAATAGCTTGAAAGTCCTCACCCAGATGACAGTTAAAATACTATACAAAATTAACTCTTCTTTCTTCAATCAGAATCTGAAGTTTTTTTCTCCATAAAAAGATATATGGAGCTCTGTATTAGGCAATTAAATGGTATTGATAAAGATTCAGTGATTTATATGTAATATTAATACAAGAATTCACAGTAGGATCCTTTTACTTAAGGTAATCTAACCTAGGATCACTAATTTTTTTTTAAGTACCATTAATATTTCCTCAACAAGACAAACTCTATATTTCAACTTTTAATTTTATTTATTTATTTTTGGCAGTTTTTGGGGCCGGCACCCTACCCCTTTGAGCCACAGGCACCACCTTCAACTTTTAATTTTAGATCTTAATGATCATCATAGTATTTTACAGCTAGAGAAAACCTCTAACATCTTATGTTTGTTTTGAAATGCAAAGCTTAAAAAGCTATCCTTGAAGAGAAAAGAGAATCCAGAAAGTTTGGTGACTAATTATATATAAATGAAAAAGGAATCAGGGTATCTCTTAGTTTTCAGCCTAAGTGAAATGAAAATATTAAGAAATCACTAAAGTAGAGTTCAGACAGGAGGCTATTTGGGGGCAGGAAGACTGTAATAGCGTTGTGCTGTGAGTATGAAGCTAATTTTATCTTACCAACGAAGGAAAGCTCATTTTTCCTTAGGAAGATAGTTGGTAGCAGGACAAGGGGTTACTTGTCACCTCAGGCTGAAGTAGAAAATCTCTGTCTGTATCCAAGTACATGGATTCCTTTTCATTTGCCACATATAAGCAGCTAAACAGTGCTCCAGAAATAGTTCTCAAAAAAAGTTGATTTTCTTAGAAATAATACAAAGTATTTTTATCATTTCCAAAATAATTTCACTTACGTTTAGAACTCTAAAAATGTTCATGCTTTCCTTGTTCCACTCTCTTCAGCATTACTTCAGCCCTTTTCCTTTAGGCTGAATACTTACTTAGGTCATTAAGCATAAAATGTTAGATTCGCTTAAGTACTGAAGTTTGACAGTTAATATCTCTTGACATTTCACTGACATTTCTTGTTTTATTTTTATTGTGAAGGTACATCCTCAGTCTTTCAAACACATGTTTTGGCTTATAATTATCTTTCCCAATTTTTTTTTGAGCAATTTTTGTTAAACTATGGATAAGTCAAAAATTCATGTTATTTCCAAATATGAGTTCCGTCATGGAATCAATGCAGCACAGGCAGCTCAAAATATCAATGAAATATTTGGAAAGGATGTGGCTGATGACCTTACAGTATATCATAGTTTGAGAAGTTCTGTTCTGGCAATTTTAATCTTGAAAATGAGCCATGTGGGAGATCTAAGACCAATATGGATAATGACAAGCTGAAAGCTATCCATCTCAACCTACATGTAAATTAGCAGCAAGGTGTAACATAACTATTTCAACAATATTGGGCCATTTGAAACAAACTGGCAAGGAAAAGAAGCTAGGTAGACGTATTCTGCATGGATTACACAAGTGAGAGAAGAGAAATTATCTTGAACCTTCCCTCCTTTGCTGTCACAACATAAGAACCATTTCCACACTGTATTACTATGTATGATGAAAAATATTCATCAAAAAACCTAATGGTGTCTGTTTGGTGGTCCAGCACTAGTATTATCCACTAGAGCTTCATGAAACACCATAGCTGATTGATTACAACAGATGTTTACTGCAACCAACTGCATGAAATCATGAGGATGCTTGAGATTAAGCAGCCAAGATTGGTTGAAGAGATAAACCAATCTTCACACAAGACAATGCCAGACCACATGTCTTGTCTTATGCTGCTCAAACTACAAGAGCTGGACTTGGGTACTCTCTGTCATCCACTGCATTCACCAGACCTTGTACCAAGTGATTACCACCTCTTCCAAAGAGAAATATTCAATTCTCAACAAGCTGTGTTAAACATCTGTTGCAATTTCATTATCATTCTCTTTGCTGCTGGCATAAACAAGCTACCTTTAAGATGAAAAAACTGCATCTATGGTGCATATTTTTATCTATAATTAAAAAAAAAAGATGGCAAAACTGTTGATAAGTTTTAGGTGCATACATTCATTAATTGTACTGCTTCTTGTTTGAAACAAAATAAAGTTCTGATTCGAAACTGGACATTCCATATTTAATAACCTGGACTAGAACAGCATAAAGAACCAAAATAACCTAATCAATGACATCCTATCTTAACTGCACTATAAAGTCTAAAACAATTTTATTCATTACCTAAAATTTAAAGGGATGGCTATCTTATTTGACAGAGTGTTTACTAAAGATAAGAAGAGTTGGCTAGTACAAGTGATGCTGCCAGTGTAATTGTGCTTGCCAACAACCTAGTTCCAAAAACACTAAATTCTGTTCATCCAATGGTTCCTTGTCAACAAGCCATAATCACATTTCAATACACATCAGATTTTAACAAAGTAGAAATAATCCTTCGTGTCCCCTTACAGCCTAGATTTGCAAGCATTTACAATTTTTAAACAAGACTGTACTGACTGACTATTCAAATACTGAAGGATGACAACAATCCAGCTCCAGAACTGGTTTTATCAACTATTTACAGCCTAAGTTAAATATACTTCTGCTCACATTTCCTTCCTAAACTTCACTCATTTCAATTTATTACTTATGAGATTGATTTGGTTTCTGAAAATGTTTCTGAACAAGGTAAACTCCACAGAGCAATTACCTATAAGGCAGTGGTTCTCAACCTTCCTAATGCCGCAAACCTTTAATACAGTCCAAAGGAGTCACAACCCACAGGTTGGGAACCGCTGCTGTAAAGGGAAAGGAGAAAAATAGGTCCAGTGGTAGGTACCAGGAGCTTTGATATAGATGTAATATTTTATTATAAAATGCAGAAATATATTAATATTTAATAAAGCCATGTGTTAGCTACATAGGCTTGTGGGAATACAACTGAGGGGAAAATGGTGAAAATTGATTTGTCTCTCAATCCACCAAACCTTCCCTCAGAATGAAAACTCCATGGCCAAGAAAAAATTTTGGCCAACAGAAAAGAAGAAAGATTTTGAGAATATTACATACTTCACAGAAAGACAAATCTAGTAGTTTATACACAATGAATGAGAGGAACACTGTCATAGCACTAGAGACAGTAGGAGGAACTCCAGAAAACAGGCAAGGACCAAATACAAACCAATGGCATAACTTTACCAACAATCAGCCTAGATCAGTAAGGATGATAATGCGTCTAAAATTATCTTTAATAACATTTTTCCAGCTCTACAGCATATTATGGATGTATGGGTCATACATCTTTATTTAGATGGCTCACAAACAGCTTTTCTATTCTTCATTGTATTTTTAATAGTCATCACTTTCCCAAGTCCTATGAGAATTTTGGTTAAATTAATTTTCCCTTAGCCAATATACTGAAATAAGACAGCCACAAGCCTCTCTGTAAGAGACATCAATTATTCCGAGTGGAACATTAAACATCAGCTTAACTCTAATTGAACTTCCTATCATAGCCTATTGAATTTGAAAATAAGATAAGTGTAAAAAAAATTTGCAGCTTCCAACTCCTGGGCTCAAGCGATTCTCCTGCCTTCGCCTCCCAAGTAGCTGGGACTACAGACGCTCACCAGCTCAGGTATATGTGACTGGCACTTTAGCAGCTTGAGACACAGGTGCTGAGCCGGGTTGTTCCCACTTTTTCTGTTCCAAATAAATAGCAATTGAATGAGAAAAAAAATAAATAAAAATTTTTTTAAATTAAAAAATAACATAAGTGAAGTCATTAACCTAAAGAAACTCTTAAATATGAAGCTTTAGCAAACAGTAACAAGGTATTAGAATAATTATCTATTTTAATGACATTTGCACATGCAACTTCAAAAATCCATTTCAGAATTTTTTTGAGAATTTTGAGAATGACCGAAAAAGTACTAGAAGTCATACAGTGGATTTACACCAAAAAATCTTAAAATAAACACTGCTAACAATAAATTGATTGGCTAGAATTTTATTCATCCTCCTGAAATGTTATTAAGCTATATAAAAAACAGTATTTCTCCACCTACCTTGTTATTTCTTCATGTATTTTGAAGAAAATTAGCTCACTTTTAAACACCATTAATTGTTGAGGCTTTGGATCTTTTGGCCAAATGTGGTAAACAACTTTCAAAATATATATAATACTAACAATGCTTATTTTAAGGGGGCCATGGTATGTATATTCAAGAATATAATTTAAAATATTCATGATGTATCAGTCTTATAACTATAAAACAAGAAGTCTTAAAAGGTAATAAAAAAAAGTGTTACTGTGCATGAGCGGGAAGGTTCAGCCTAAGTCTCAAGAACAGAGGCTGTCAACCTTAGCTGAATGTTAGAATCACATAGGGAACCAAGGCCCAAGCCATACCCCAAACCAATCAAATCCATGCACCAGCATTTTTAAAACTACCTAATGTGAGTCCAACACATAGCCATGGTGGAGAATCAAAGAGTATGAACCTGATTTAGTGTTCCACAAAGTTAAAACACAAGGATATCCATGATACAGGGTTAAAAAAAAAAAAGTTAAGTACCATCAGCTTTTCTTGTGGGCAACATACAGTAAGTTTTTACTAATTAATCATGACACACTTGAGCTCAAACAAATGAGTTTTCCCACCACAGAAACAAACTCACAGCACACTAAATCAGACAAGAGAGATACGCTACAAGAACTGGGGAGAAATGGAAACGCTTAAGATAACTGATTATTTACAGAGCTACGACTAGGCTCTATCCTGAAACAAGTGTGAGATGAAACATTTATTTTTCCTTAACACTTACAATTAACTCTTATCTTTAATGAAAATAAAAGTCCAATGGTAATGATGAAAATGGTTCATCACTATCAATGAGAAAACGCCAAGTCTGAAAGCAACCATGAGAAGCCTCCTACACATTTTATATGGTATCCAAGAAATTTAAGTTGAATCCATTTGCATAAACACTTCACAACTGTATTTTTAAAAAACAACACTTAAGTTTTACATATGTTCGAGTACTAATTAGTATTCCAAATGAAACACCATACAGAAAATCAAATCTAGATGAAGCTTTAAGGGAAAGACTAGATATGATTTTCTTAAATTATTTTTTTTCAAAGCTGCTTTTACTTCATCATAATAGTTTGAATTTATTTTTGTTTTGACATTTCCTAAGCTGTCTAAGAATCAATTAATCCATCCAACACTTCCGTGAGGCAGAGTTACCCACATATTATTCTCCACTCCTTATTTTCTGAGACAGTGTGAAAACTTACTCATAAGCAGTTATTGAACTGTGCCAAGATGAATGGCACAAACACGCTAACGCATGCCAGCATTCACTGATTGGTTTATTTATTGATTTATTAATCCATACCAACATAGCCCCAGAAAAGGAAACATTTATCCCACTGTTTTGCATAACTGGGCTATCACAAAAGCTACAAAGGACATCCTTATCATCTTAAAAAAAATGCCATCAAAATAAAGCAAGAATTAAGAACTCAACTGGGAAGAGAATGAAAAAACTGAAGAGAAATGGGCAAGAGGAATTATTCACAGCAACTTAATTCAAAGTAATTGATATTTTAAGTATTAGGAATGAAGATCTTCATTAAAAAATTAAGCATGGTGCTTTAATAATTTTTAGAAAATTTCCCCCATTCCTATACAGAAAAGCCTATGTACACTTTATTTTCATAACTTCAAGCTGTTTGCCTCTACAAGAAAACTAAGTTACCCAATTTCTCATTAACTTAGAACTTCTGAGGAAAAAAAAAGTCTCTAAATAAAGTCCATCTCCACACACAAAAGAGAAGTAACACAGCAATATAGTAGTAATGCACTCTGTTCTACCAATGAGCCTTTCCTTTGATAAGAAGAAATCAACAAGGAATCTTACCATTTCCTTCTGCCAGAGGAGTTCAGAGTATCAATGTTATGGTAACATCTGTGCTAAGGAAGCAAGATAAATACATGATCTAGTTTGATATCAGAGAATGATTATTCTCTCAGTACACAAGTAATAAAGGTCAATGACAAAATTTAATATATTTTAAAGGGTTCATTATATAGTTAAGATCTATGAGGACAAGTACGGTTTTACAGATTTTACTTAAATCTAAGTTACTGAAATAAGAGTAAAACAAATAGAAGAGAGGACTTTAATGAATGCCAATATATAAGATAAAGATACCTAAAGAAACCAAAGCTACTATATAGCTACAAAAAAAAAAAATCTGGTTTCCTCAGATTTAAAAGGGGTATATATTAATATATAGTAGACATAGTAGACTCTCTATAAGTTGTTACACCCCAGGGACTGTAACAAACTGGTCAACATATGGAGATGGTCAACATAAGGAACTAGGCCTACTGTACTGATACATACATGTGGTGCATGTCGGGTCTATGAAAATTAGGTCAACTTAAGGAGGTGGTCGACTATGGAGGTTCTACTGTATATGAGATAGAAGGCAATCTGACAAGAATAAATTCAAGAATAACACAAAATTTTTAAAAAACTGTTAAAGACTGCAGTTAGGAATAAAAAATTAAACTATTTCCCCCAAATAACAAGCTGAAAAACTTAAGAGAGGTAAGCACTCCCACAATGGGAAGGAAACTGAGTAAAATGTCCTTCAAGGTCTCTTTCAAATAAAACTTACAATACAGAAAAGTTAACATTTGATGTCCCTGAAAAAGCTAACTATATATTGTCTTTCATATTTTAAAATATTAATTTCTGTGTAGTCTCACACTTAATTCCATTTCTGTCTAAGTTTTCACACACTTAGATTCTCAAAAGTGGCTATACTTCCCAATAAACACCTCTGACAGAAAGGAAGAGGAAAGGAGGGGCAGGATTAGTATTTCAATCCTTTAAAATAAAATGCAAACATACATCTTTGATAAGTCTATTTAAACAGTGAAGTATCAGTTTGCAAACAGTGTTTAACCTAAATTTTATTTATGAAATTAATTTATTCAATTCTAGAATGCTAGCAGAATAAACGTATGTTCTAGAATCAAATTCTTCTCAATAGCTTACCGTTGATCTTTTCTATTAGTATACAAGAGAACATAAAAGAATGGTTAAACGCCAAATGAATAAAAAATTTTAAACTTGGCTTTGACCCACTCCCTAAGCTTTGTGACCTTGATCAAGGAAATTATTTGATTTAGCCCAATTTACTCATCTGTAAACAGGAATAATATTGATACCTAGCTCAGGAGCTTGTAAGGATTAAATGAGATGATTCATTTGCAATGTTCAGAACTCCTAGAACATGGTAGAAGTACTCATTACATATCAATGATTAATTTTAATACCAGACATTAGAGAATCAAGTAATAATATACATAGTAGTTGATTTTTCTCTTAAAGAGAAGTCCAAAAACTATTATGTAAACATCAGGCATAAATAAGTATAATTTAGAAATCTAGCCAATGTAATATGACATCTATAGAATAAACAAAAATAATATTATTAGCAAATAAGATTACATACTTAAAAATTTAAATAAAAGCAACTAAAATCTTTTAGAACTTAAAATCTATTAGCAAAGTAGCTTGCTCAAAATTAACAGCATTCTTACTTTTCAGGAGGCTGGGAAGGAAAGAAGAGAGAGAAATATATAAGGCCATTCCAATAATAATAGCAAAAATACACATACCCAAAAAGAATACTTGTAATAACTGGTGAGATCCAAACACGGTCCACTATTTAGTTAATAGTATCATATGAACATCAATTCTGTGTGTTTGATAATTGTACTATGCTTTTATATCAGGGGAAGCTAGATAAAGGAAAACAGGAACTCTATAATACTCTAACATTACTTCAAAGTAAAAAGGTTTTTAAAATGCAGAAAATATATCTCGTAAGAAACTCGTATAACTGAGACAGAGAAAATTACAAAACCTCCAAAATGTAAAAGAAGACCTGAATAAGCAAAGTATGTTACCAGCGAGAGAAGTCTAAACATCATAACACTATCATTCTAATCATTCAATTTTAAGCAGTTCTATTTATAAGCCTAATGCTTTTAATAATTTGACAAAATAACTCTGAGGTTCAAATGGAAATAGACAAACAAAGAAAGCAAAAATTCATGCAGAAAAGATTGGCCCAACGAGGTACTATAGAATATAAAGTTGTTAAGAATTGATAGTAGTATAAAAAAAAAAAAAAGAATTGATAGTAGTATAATCCTAACACTAGAACTGTTAGAGCAGCATAATAGAAACAGACACATACTCTAGTCCCTGTATCCCTACACAACTACATTCCAGATAGACCAAAGATTGAAACAGTCAAAAATTTAAAGTAATAGAAAAAACTATTTGACAATTTATAAAATACCTTTAAGGGTTTCTGGTCTGACATGTATAGATAAAGTTTAGAAGACACTGCTCCCATCCTCACAACCAGAAAGCTGAACCGAAAATCAGTAATTCTTCTTAGATCACACAGAGAACTGATGTTTTGGACCAACTGCTCCCCTAAAACTGGAGACAGCTATGAATACAGAAAAATCACAACTTAGGGGAATTACATAGCTGAACAGCAGAAAGAAGCCCACATATGGAGTCAGTACATGTAGGACACTTAAACTGTAATGTGAATTGCTAGAGCCTCAATGTGAATCAGCTTGAGAGTTAAAAACTTAGGGCTTCAGCAGTTGGGGCAAAGAGAGGAAGACAAACATCCCTGAGTTTTACCTCCAGGTACCACACCAGCTTCACAATGCAAAAATCCAAGAAAAATCCCCTCATGATCCAGTAGGAAGAGAGAAAAATAAATTTTGAAATTGCCCCAGAGATCTCTGTTCTCAATAACAAAGTCCTGCCCTCAAAAGAAACTGCAGTAGCTCCCTCTTTTCTATGATTTCACATTATACAGTTCCAGTTATCAAAAATATTAAATAAATTTAATGTTTCACATTATACAGTTCCTGTTTTCAAAAATATTAAATAAAAAATTCCACAAATAAATGATTCCAAAGTCATAAATTGCACCCTGTTTTAAGTAAAGAAATCTCCCACCATCCTACCAGGATGTGAATCATCTCTTTCTCCAGCATATTCATGCTGCATATGTTACTCGCCTATTACTACATAAGAAAAAACCTAGCATATATGGAGTCCAATACCATCTGCAGTTTTAGAACACATCCTCCACAAATAATGGAGACTAATGCAATTTTCTCCATTGCAGAACCTAACTAACTTATAGGAAGGAAAATACCAAACTCCAGCCCCCTATAGCCTTCCTGTATCACCTAAATTTGGGGAGGTACAGGGAAGAAGAGCTAAAAAGTACTCATAAAGGTCACAGACCAAAGGCACAGACTCACTAACAGACTGAGACATAATCAAAGGATTACAGAACACCTCCCCTACATTACCTTTGCATCAACAGGGCTCCAGTATAGCAACAGAGGATTACGGGTTAAAGAAGTATAAACCTCAGACCTCACTTAAGAAGGAGTCATTAGAGAGAAACCCAAAGACAAGAAAGGAGACAAAAACAAATACACCAGGAAATTTTAACCTCTGTCACCAAAGCTACAGCAGAGTAAACACAGTCTAACTCTTACCAAGATGACACAGAACCTCACACGAAAAGGCCTATTTATTTCTTTTATCCATATACCCAGCTGTCAAAAACTACAAAATTACAAAGCATGCCAAAGGACAAAAACCACAATCCAAAAAGACAAGTAGCAGGCATCAGATAAAACAAAGAATTTGTAATTATCAAAGAATTATTAACTATGATTAATATGCTAAGGGCACTAATGGAAAGAAAAACACCACTCAAAAACAGATAATGTAAGCAGATAAATCAGTAACTCCACAATAGAAATGAAGAATACTGATGGGTTCAACAGCAGACTAGACACAACAAAGAACAGTGAACTTGAAAATATGGGTATGTCAGCAGAAACTTGCCAAATTAGAAAATGGAAAAAAAAAAAAAAAGGAATCAAGAAAAGTAGACTATTCAGGAACTGCTTTACAATTACAAAAGGTATAACTATGCAATGAGACTATCAGAAGAAGAAAGAAGAAACATAAAGATATGCAAAAATCAACAAAGGTGGAGAATTTTCTTAAATTGAGAGACACCAAACTGCACGTGCATGAAGCTCAGAGAACTCAACCAGGATGAATATGGAAAAATCTACACCTATGCCCATAAAGTCAGTTCTATCTACAGAATCCATGAGAAAGAACTTTACAAAGAATAATGGTTTTATAACATGTGAAACAAGAGTTACTTTTTCTTACTATTTTTTCCAAATATTCTTTAATTGCTTTTACAATTTTAAAAAATCATTTACATTTTAAATTATGGCTATTAATAAAAATGATCTTGTATGTATTCAAAATCCTGGCTTCAAACAATTCTCCCATCCCAACCTCCCAGAATGTGAGGTTTACGGGCGTGAGCCACTATGCCCTGTCAATCTTATGTAGTTTTATTTTTTTTAACCTTGTATAGTTTTAAATTGCTTCTGAAACCAATTCCATAAAGAATTTCAAAATATTTTTAGCAACTTTTTCTTTTTTTCTGACAAAATCTTGCTCTGTGGCTCAGGCTAAAGTATAGTGACTATTAGTCATAGATCACTATAACCTCAGACACCTGAGCTCAAATGATCCTCCTGCCTCAGCCTCCCAAGTAGCTGGGAATATAGGCACACACTACCCTGCCCAGCTAACTTTTCCAGTTTTTGTAGAGACAGGGTCTTGCTGTGGTACTCAGGCTGGTCTCAGACTCTTGGCCTCACTCAATCCTCCAACCTCAGCCTCCCAAAGTTCTATGATTACAGACATGAACCACCATGCCTAGGCTAACAATTTATTTTGTTAAGTGTGTAACTTTCTCAAGGTGACTACTTTGTAAAATAATATTTATTACTATTTTTATCCCATTATTTTATGACCACAACAAATTATGTTACTTTCTTCAGAAATGTACTCAGAAGCTTTTGGGGAAGAGAGGTTCACCGTAGATAGTACTTTTTCCTGCCTTCTTTTGTCTCCTACCCTTGAAAAAAAACCCACTTCTTCTGTCTCATAGTGCATGTGCTTTTAGTGACTATTCAGCTTGATTATTACTAATGCTGTTCTAGTAAAGGAAAAGACAGGTATTAACTAAATTAGTAATTTTATAAATCATAAATCAATATATTTAATCATGACCCTAGCCTAAAGTAAAATTTTATGATTTTGTGCATCACTTTATTCAGAATATTTCTATTCCCAGAAAAAAATTTTGCTGCTGTTGCCTTGACCATAAAATAAGTGAGAATACATGTATTGCATTAAATTATGAGAAACCCAGACTAACATATGCTTAAATGTTTGATAACAAAATGAAAATTAATACATAGTTTCCACCTATGGAGTACTACACTTCATATGAAAAAGTTAAAAAAAAGCTTGGACTTAATTAAATTAAAATAAAAGAAACACACATTTGTATTTTTTCCTCTATTTGAGATACAGCAATGAGTCACTTTGGGAAAACTGACAATACATTAAAGGAACTATCACATAAAACTTTTTCTAAAATGGAGAAATCAGTTTGGATTCTTTCTTCCTTCTTTAATTTGGCTATCATTTAATGCTTTAAAAACTATTTACATGCACGGGCAGCGCCTGTAGTTCAGTGACTAGGATACCAGCCTCATATACCAAGGGTGCTGGGTTCGAACCCAGCCCCAGCCAAACTGCAACAAAAAAACAGCCAGGGGTTGTGGCAGGCACCTGTAGTCCCAGCTACCCAGGAGGCTGAAGCAAGAGAATTGCCTAAGCCCAAGAGCTGGAGGTTACTGTGAGCTGTGACACCACCGCACTCTACCGAGGGTGACAAAGTAAGACTCTGTCTCTAAAAAACAAAAAAAAAACCAACTATTTACATGCCACGGAACTATTTTATACATATGTACTTTATATACACACATATACAGCCACACACGCAGAAATTCCCATCACAATTCAAATTTAATTTGCATTTCATAATAATCTATCTTTAAGCTATCAACTTGGCAGGAATTAGTAGGTAAGAATGAAAAGACTTTGGTAATGTTAAAAAGCCAGAGCTTTTTTAGAATTTTCTTGAAAGCAAATAGATTTCTACTTTTAGGGGGCAAATAACAATACGAATTGCCAGTGATTATTACTCTTTCCTAAGAGAAGAATAAAAAGCTAATCAGAATGTCAAATCTATAACTCACATAACATCATCAGATGATTTATCTGAACTCTTATCATACTAGTGTCATTTTATGAGGTGGGACACGGGAAAAACTATAGCACCAAAAAATGCGGAACTTAGACTATATTAAACCATAAAGACAACACCGCCAAAGAGAAAGCAGTTACACGTTAATGACAAACTATAGTGTTTATATAGTTAACTATAGTCTTTACATAGTTAACAAAAATTTTCACATTCATTATCTCATTTGAAGATCAATTATCTTCACAGAAACTCTGAAGAAAGCAAAATAAGTGTACCGTTCATGTTAAATGAAATTATGTACCTAAAACACTTAGAATGTAAGGATTCAACAATTGTTGGTTATCATTGTCTATAACAAACAGAGGTTCAGAGATCATGATGGTTTACCACTGATAGGAAAAGTAAAAAAAAAAGTTTTAAGAAACATGAAACCAATGGCAAAGACAGAACAGATTCAAATCAAGTTAAAAAAAAAAGTCCCAAGGGAAGTGGTCATGAGGAAGACTAGACTGTTAACTAGTCACAGGGTTAATTAATCACAAAGTTCCAACCTAGGACAAAAGACAAAGCGCACACTTGGCATCTCATCTACCAGACACAGCCTGGACAGGCTCATCACAAGCAAAATAGAGAGAATCACTTAACAAGCCCCAAGTTCAGCAGCGAAAGGTATACATAGCCCTAATTTTGCTGGCTGAGAAATCTATTTCAAGACACTAAAATATCACCACATAAGTATTTGCTTTTTTGTTTTAATCTTCAAAATATGAAGGAAAGATAAGAAATTTATGTCCTAGAGCAGCAGTTGCCAACTTTTTTATAAAAACTGGTTTCATGGAGACAATTTTTCCATGGACTGGTGGGGGGGAATCCAGATGATTCAAGAGCATTACATTTACTGTGTACTTTATTTCTGTTATTATTACATTACAATATATAATGAAAATAATTACATAACTCACCATAATGCAGAAACAGTGGAAGCCCTGAAGTTGTTTCCGTTACTAGCCAGTCCCATTCTGTATTTGCAGCCACTCCACAGCGCTAGCATCCCTGCCTCTGCGCCACCTAAGATCATCAGGTATGAGATTCTGACTGAGAAGCATGTAACCTAAATCCCTCACACATGCAGTTTACTGGAGGGTGAGAATCTAATGCCTTGGCTGATGACAGGAGGCAGAGCTCAGGTGCTGATGCCAGCAGTGGGGAGTAGTGTGAAAACTGAAGAAGCCACACTTGCAGCCTGCTGCTCACCTCCTCGGATGTGGCCCAATACTGAACAATATGGTCTGCAGGCCAGACGGTTGGGGATCACAGTCCTAGAGGACAACGGTGAATCGTTTTTTTTTTTTTCTATACTATTTAACAAAATGAAGAAGTTGTCTGTTAATATAAACCCTAAGATCATGTCAAGCCAATCTTCATTTTAGTCATTTCTTTCACAGAGGAAAACAAGTGGACCTAACTTGGTTTTCTGCTACAAGGTGTAATAATATACTCAGAAAACGTAACACTTTGATTAAAGAGGTGAGTGTGTTTTATTAAAAACTAATAAAAGTGTGGTGAAATAAAAAATACTGGCAATTGAAAAACATTTCTTTTGTTGGGTTTTGTTTTGTTTTGTTTTGTTTGACACAGAGTCTTACTCTGTTGCCCAAGCTAGCCTGCCTGCCGTGGCATCAGCCCAGCTCACAACAACCTCAAACTCTGGGTTCAAATGATCCTCTTGCCTCAGCCTCCCAAATAGCTGGGATTATAGGTGCTTGCTACAATGTCTGGCTAATTTTTTTCTATTTTTAATAGAGATAGGGTCTCACTTTTGCTCAGGGTGATCTCAAACTCCTCATCTCTAGCCTACCTCAGACTCTCAGAGTGCTAGGATTACAGGCATGAGCCACCACGCTCAGCTTGGAGGCAGTTTCTTAGCATCCAAATACAAAATAAGAATCAAGAACCTTAAACACAGATTAAATCTAAATACAGATCAAGAATCTTAGTGTGAAAACTTACTGCTGAACTACTTTCAGTTTGGCATAGACAAAGCTTACACAATAATTTAAAGGCAAGGTTGAAGGATTTCCTTGATTTTGTTTTAAGTCAATAACTCAATTTTACTCAAAGTTCCAACATTCTTGCATATATTCAAAATAGTATATTTCTTATCTTTGTTTACAATATTGTCCTTTTACATTATACCTTAGAAATTGAAAGACATAGACAGCCTTAATTAATCAATCACCAAACTCTTAGAAACATTATATGAAAATTGGGTAGAACTTGCAACTCTCTTTATTGAACACCAAATAAAAATTCATGTTTGCAGTAAAATGTTTGTTACAATGTGTATGCAATACCACTTGTTTTTTCTAAAGAGTTCATTTTTTAAAGTTACTACGAATGAAATGAAAGATTTACTGTAACAAGGCATATTCTGAAAGTGTAACAGTGATTGAGCATTTAATACAGAACTCATTGTCTAAAGACCAGGCATGGATACTCAGATACCAAAACCTACTGACTTATTTAGCAAAAAATAAATGAAGTAGACTGATCAGCCCATTTCCTATATTATTTTGCTTCAAAGCAAAAAGAGAATACCTATCAAGAGTGTGTCATCAGTGAACCAGTAACATCTCTAAATTACCTTCATTAAGCCCAATTCAAATATAGTTTATAATTAGAAATAAATATGCCAAGAGTTACTATGCACCTGTAGTCACTCAACCTCAAACCTATAACCACGCTAAGCAAAAATTTAATGTGTTTTGCAACTGAGTTCTCCTTTCCCAGCCAAAACTCACCTGATGAATCTCTAAATCATTTCTGAGCATAAACCACTTATTTCTAGGTGTGTACCAAACTTAAAAATAAATAATGGAAAAATACAAGGTGAAACTAATGGACAATTCTAACTTGTACTGAAATTTAAGAAAATGATCATTACTTTCCCTCTAAATCCAGTTTTAAGTTGTTACATAAGTACCAAGACCATATGCAATTTTCAAACTTCCTTCCAAAAGAATCCAACAGTTTAGATTAAAAAGGGGTGTCCCTGACAACTTATTGGACCCATAGGTTCAATACAACCTAACTACCTCTAGCAAAAATTATATCATACAAAGTTGAAGACCTGAGAACCATAATAACAATACCCACCTTACGGTAAACTAGATGCATTTCCTGTGCATGCAGTATATTAATTATTACTACCATTAACACCACTGTCCTGATTCTCTTCTCCACTACTTTGCTTGGAATGGGGGTAATAACAGAAAGAATACAGGAAAGAAGGCTCTGAAGAGGGCTCTTCATTACCCATACCCAGCAAGAATGTGATCAATTACCTCAAGAGCCATACTAACAGAAGCAAAAACCCCTTCTGAAGCCATGCTTCACTAGCCAATCTGAAAGAGCCTCCGTGTTGGACTCAGCTGCATCTAAAAGGATACAATAAGGCCTGGCTTCTTGAGGTCAAAATAAAGTTAGTAATACTCAAAAGAATTACATAAAGCCCACTTGAAACTTCATGGGGAAAAAGGAAAAGAGAGCTATCATGGATAAGTCTTACCCCTAACTTTCAGATAAACTGCCTAAGGCACTGTGCTCAACACCATGTTAAAGACTATGAAGAAAGAGAGAAACAGAAAACGTGATTCTGTCCCTGAATTTACAATATTAGTTTTAATTGTCAATTATAATTTAAATGATCCAACTTCACACTTTCCCCTACATCAATATAGGGACAAAGATCCACCCAGCTTCCACCTCTAGCCAAGATGTGGTAACAGGGACTCAATTTATCCCCTGCCTCTGAAACTGAATAGAATGATAAAACATGTATAAAATATGTATAACAATAGTTTTCAGACATCAAACATTAGACAAAAAATCCACAAGAGTATGGTAATCCCGGAGGAAATGAGCTAAGTCTTATGACTACCTAAAGAAAGTTTCCAGGTCAAAGCATAAGAAGGTAAGGGATTGACAGTCTAACCTAAGAGTCCAACAGTTTCTCGGAATTAAGGAGTCAAAATAGGGAGATCGGTAAAATCAAGGAGCTGAAGTTTGCTGGGCAGTATACTGAAGAGGCGAGAGCTGGAACAGAATGTTCAGCAGAGTGCCAATCAGTGCATTTTTGTGAAGAAACTAACAAAGGCCTACAAAGAACCCACTCAAAAGGGGAAGATGGAACACTCAGTGTTCCCATCAGCCAAAATGGAAAAGCCCTGTAATACAAAGGGCACTGGGTAGAGTACTCTGAAGGGAACTACAAAGGTATCGCCTTAGTAGTGGAGCAAAATTAGTCTTAGACTAAAAGCTATTCTGGCCCCACTGGAAAAACTTAAAAGCAAGCCTCAAAAGGATCAAATACTTTCTATAAAGGGGGAAAATGTGGGCCACAATGTAAAGAAAAGCAAATCAACTCAACACAGATGATAGAATTCGTAGGGAAAGACAAAAAGAGTTATCATCAACATTTAACATGTTTAGGAAAACAGCATGTTCAAGCAAGAGCATGTTAAGGACAAAAGTGGAAGATAACTTTTTAAAGATCCAGACTGAACTTCTAGAAATGAGGGGGAAGAGGGAAGAAACTGCCTGAAATTAAAAAGAAAAAAATACACTGAATAGAATTAAAAGTGCATTACACACTGCAGAAGAAAGGATCAGTGAATAAGCGGCATTAGCAGTAAAAACTATCTAAAATAATACATTTTAAAAAAAGATTGGGAAAAATAAATAAAACATCACTGAACTGTGGGATAATTTCATGAGTACTCTGAACCTGGGAAAGAGAATAAAGAGAGCAGAAAAACTATCTGAAGAAATAATGGCCAAAAACTTATAAATGTTAAGAACTAAATAAATCCACAGGCCAAGCAGCTCAACAAAGTCCCAAGAACAAGAAATATAATGGCAAAGGCCATTATAATCAGATTATTTAAAACCTGTTGAAAATCTTAAAAGCAGCTGGAAAGAGGAGAAGAGGCAGAGGAAAACATATTACACATGGGGGAACAAAGATACGAATGATGGCAGCCCCTTTTAATCAGAAGCAATGCAAGCTAGGACAGTAGAGCAGCATCTTTAAAGTACAAAAAATAAAAAGTCAACTTACAATTCTATACCCAGTAAAGGTATCTTTCAAATCCTAAGGCAAATAAAGACTTTTTCAGGTATACAAAAGTGAAAAGAATTCATCAGTAGTGTATTTTTTAGTGTAAGAAATAAATTCTTCAGGATGAAAAAAAATGGTACCAGATGAAAATCCATATCAACATAATGGGTAGAACAACAGTGGAAATCGTTAATATTTGAGTAAATATACATTAAAAAAACATTTAAATCTCTCTAAAACAGTGGTTCTCAACCTTCCTAATGCCGCAATGTATTTTCATTGTTACAAAGGGGTCGTGACCCACAGGTTGAGAACCGCTGCAAAAGATAGCTGATTAATGAAAGTCAAAATAACAATGCATTACAGGGCTTACGTATAGAGGTAAAATGTATAACAACCAAGGCAAGAATCTGGGAAAGAAGGAATGAAAACATACTAAGGTTCTTAAACTATATGTGAAAAGGTTATCTTGTGACTGTATTCTGCTCTGTATAATGTATACTTTTTGCCCACATTTTCAAGGAGAAAATAAGGATGTGTATTATACATGAGTAGTGTGGCTCCAGAGCAGGGGGACCGGGCCCAGTGGGCCTCCCAGAGCCACCATGCCCTCCCCCCTGGGCCTGCCAGGCACTTGGGGTTCCATTTGGCGATCCTGGATCCAGTTGGAGGGGGCCAGAGCAGCCCTCACTGAGCACCATCATCTGAGAAGAAACAGTGGCGGTACTGATGAGGCAAGCCACAGCCACGCGTGGTAAGGGCTGAGGCCCAAGACCCAGCCACGTGGAGGGGACTGAGAGGCCCTCTCAGGCTCCAGGAACCCACCAGGATGCCCACAAGCTGACTAGCCTCAAAAACTTCCACCCCACTGGACACATGCCTAGCCATTTTGGCCATGGCTCCCAAAGTGGTGGAGAGGAAAGAGATCCTGGAGAGAGGGAAGGAACAGCCTTCACAGAGTAGACAGCTGTGGAAGGGTTGTGTGACCTGCACACCTACCAGGGGAGCATTAGCCCTCCCCAAATGTGTCTCTCCCAGAGAAGAGCCAGCCAATTTCTCAAGGGGCATTTTCCTGAAAGTTTGGACCAAAAAATGTGGATGTGCATTATACGTAATAGGAGCATATTATACATGGTTAAACATGGTATGTCACAAACCCTAAAGTGACAGCAAAAAAACAATCAAATAAAGCACAACAAAGAACACTGCTAGTAAGTCATCAACTAGGATCAAATATAATTGTAAAAATATCCCGTTAATCCTTACAGCGGCAGAAAAAAAAGAAAAAAGGAAACAGAACAGATAAGAAAAAAGAAAAATGAACAGCAACTCAGAGATTTAAACCCCAGATCAATAATTACATTAAAGTAAATGCTACAAACATTCCATTTACAAGAGATTATAAAATTAGATGCCAGACTCAACCATATACTACCTGTAACAAATTCACTTTAACTATATAAAGACAAATAGGGTAGTATTAAAAGGGTAAGAATAGATATCATGCTGACACTAATCAAAACAACCTGAACTGTCTACATTAAGATCACACAAAATAGATATCATAGTACATTTTGTGCTGCTGTCACAAAACAGCTGAGACTGGATAATTTAGAAAGACCAGATATGTATTTCCTCATAGTTCTGCAAAGATCAAGGTACCAACATCTGGTGAGGGCCTTCTTGTTACAGACTCACATGGTGGAAGCAGGAAAGTCAAAGGGCAACAAACATTGTGTCTTCAAATAGAAGGAGAGAACCCTTTTCCACAAACCCTTTTGATAATAGTATGAATACATTCATTAGGGTGGAGCCCTTGTGAACTTAAACCCCCACCCCAAAAGTCCAACTTCCCAACACTGTTGCAGTGAGGATTAAGTTTCCAACACATGAATTTTGGAGGACACATTTAGACAACAGCAGATTTCAGAGCAACTATATTACAAAAAATAAAAAAGGTTATCCCATAATTTAAAAGGGGGGTAATTAATCAAGAAGATATGACAGTGGCATCCATGTACCTAACTGATGACTGCCAGGTAAATACTCCATTCCTAGTCTCTCCACTTCCGTATAGATGGTGACTAGTCCTCACTAACGGACTAAAGGTAAAAAAGGTCAAAGCTTAGAAGATGGCATCTCCTGATGTTTCTCTTATCTCTTGCCCAGACTGAGAACTGAGAACACAACAAGCAGAGGAGATGGTAGATCTACAGACAGTAAATACCTAAGACTTTGAATCATTCACATAGAGGAAAACCATCTACCAAAAAGATCACTTAATACCTAAGCAAATAAATAATTAATTATTGAGATCAGCCAATAAATTTTTAGGTTTTGTTTTAAAAGCAATTACCATCACTCTCATTCAGAAAGCTCCCAAGGGTGATATACAGAAGTTCATGTTACAATTCTCTGGCTATTATATTAAGACTAGTCTACAGAGAGGCAAGTATAACTTGTTAAGATGTGCCAGTAATCCAGGGAAGGATGATGGTATCTTGAGTTAGACTGATAACAGTAGGAGTGTTGAGAAGTCGTCATATTCTAGAAATATTTGCAGGTAAAGCTAAGAAGATTTTCCTGACACATTAGATGTAGACTGTTAAGAAAAAGAAAAGTCAACCTTACAAAGTGGAAGGATGGAGAGGGAGACAAGATGGCTGACTGAAGCCAGCTTTACACAGAGGGTCCCATCCAGAAGGAGAGTTAAAGGACAGAAATTTAGCGAGTAACCTGATGGTTAGAGCTGCACCAAGAGAGAAGGTTGAAGAACGCACATCAACCCTGCTGAGGTGAGCTGCGACCCCAAGGATACAACAAAAGGTACAAAATCCATCACCAAGCAGACGGGAGTACTTCCCCCATGAGAACAACACAAACAAACAAGCAGAGTTCAAAGGTCCTCCCACTACACTCCACAGGAGAGACCCTCTAAAAACTAAACCTACCACCCCTACTAGGGTGCCACGGCGTTCTCCTGCCAGGCATAAAACTGTATATATTCTCTACCTGCAACTCTGAGCTCCCAACACTTCCCTCCACTCTCACTCAGATGTCTGGAGGCCTGTTGCCCAGCCGTCCAGATTCTTGGGTGATTTCTCGAGGGGTGTGGACAGGGCCTAAACTGCAGCTGGTCAGTGCTGACTCTGGGGCACGGGAGTGAGGAGAGGACAGTCGCCTGACAGGGAACCAAACCGGAGTGGTGGTGCCCCGAGGCACAGAGCAACAGCTGTCTTTTGGCAACAATAGGGCTCACTCCCGGATATTCTGAAGCCACACCCCCTGTCTACCTGGGCAACCACAGGAGGCCGGGCATCTATGCAGGTGGCAACCACCACAGAATAGATCTGGGACGGAAACGCAGGCCCCGTGAGTAAAGGGTTTGCCTGAAGTGGTACTGGCCTGGGTGGAACGCAGGGACTAGAAACGCACGTAGAGCTGGGAAGTTCCCAGGGCGAGGCTGACCAAGAGGACCACTTTCCTGAGCCTAAGACGCACCCGGCCCTCAGGGGATCGTCAGCCTATAGACA
>CAUYPK010077037.1:0-45431 GCA_963574355.1 Loris lydekkerianus
TCTCCATAACCATGCCAGCATCTCCAGCTTTGAGACTTTGTGATGTGGACCATTCTTACTGTAGTTAGATGATATCTCAGGGTAGTTTTGATTAGCATTTTCTAGGTTTCAAAGTATTAAACTTACACAGAGCATGTTACAATCTTGGGTTCACTTGTAAATTCTTAACCAAACATTTAAGAAAAGAAATAATTAAATGGGAACCTTAAGTAATAGTTGATGTATTGGTTCTGTATTGCCATTGAACAGTATTGGTGTTTACAAAATGTTTTTTGCAACAATGTTTTTCCTAACTACTATTATTGCATGCATTTGGGTCACCCTGCTGGACTAAATTTATATGTATCTTAATGTTTTATGATTATACTCTAATACTACAAGAATAAAGTGCATAAACTAAAAAAAAAAAAAGGGAAAAGAAATAATAATAAAAAGAAAGGTTTACCATTACATAAGCTTCTAGAAAATAAAATAGAAACACATTTATGATGCCAGCATAACTCTGATACTAAAACCAAACATGAACAATATAATAAATTATAATTACAATTCAATACCCTTTATGAATAAATGCAGAAATCCTGAACAAAACATTAGCAAATTGATACCATAATACATAAAGAGGATAATACACCATGATGGAGTTTTCTAAATTAATGGATGTAATTTGCCACCTATCAGTTCAGTAGATACTAAAAAACTGTCTTTGTACTTTAGTACTCATTCATGATTCAAAACTCCTAACTAACTAGGAATATATAACATTAATAATGCTTAGCATTATTAGTCATCAGGAAAATGTAAATTAAAGCCACAATGAGAAGTAGTACATACACACCCACTAGAATGAGGTAGACGAATCAGTGTTGGTGAATACCAGTTGGAGTATCAGGTGGTATCATCACATTGGAAAATGGTTTGGGTAGTTTTGTTAAAAACTGAATATATTTATCCTATACATGATATCTTAGCAGTTTTACTCTTAGTTGTCTATTTAAGAGAAATGAAGATGTATATTTATGAAAATGAAATAAAGAATGTTCATGACAGCTTTGTTCATAATAGCCTCAAACTGGCAACAGGGCAGATGTCCAGACCCAAGGGAATGAATAAGGATTGAAGTATATTCATACAGTGGAACTCAACAATCAAAAGTAACAAATTATAGAAATGAGCAAGAATGCAGCTGACTCTTAGAAACCTATGTTGAAGGAAAGAAGCTAGACACAAAAGAGTATACTTCATCATTACGTTTCTGTGCACTGAGCTGTGGTGATAGAAATCAGAACAGTGGTTGCTTCTTGGAGGAAGGATTGATTGGGAAAGGGCATAAGGGAACTAACTTTCTGGGATGATAGAAATGTTCTGTACCTTGGTAGGCATGTGAATTACTGCATGTATCCATTTGTCAAAACTGATTAAATGGAACATGTAACATCTGTGCCGTTCACTGTATTATGTCCCAATTTTTAGAAAAGTAATGGAATAAATAGTATTCACAGGACAGTGTACACTAGACATGGTTTCTAGTTTATATATGCTGGATAAATTCATTTAGTTAGTCATTAATAATATATTTAACAAAGTTTCGTGCATAAATCCCTAACTGATGTGCTGTACTCAGCTCAGGGTATAAGAGTAAATAGGAGAGAAAAATGCTGGTGGAGAACGTAGAATGTAAACAGAATACGGTATGGTAATGGCCTCTTACTGAGGTGTGAGTATAAAAAGAGGTAGTTAATGCCAAGGCTGAGGAAGGCTTCACAGAGGAGGTGATGTTGAACTGGTTTTTTTAATGTTTTAGACGTGTGTAATACATACTTTTACTACTGCTGGGATCTAAGCTTCAAGGCATTTCCAGTAGCCATATTATCTTAGGATTTGACAAACTAGACCTTGTTCACCACACCTGTATCTTTATTGATTATTTGAATGCTTGATCATTTCCTTCTCACCTTTTAATTTTCTTTGATCATTTTCTTTTCATCTTTTAATTTTCTCTGGGGACACTCTCTCTCTGTCTCTAATAATTTTATGCATCACTTCTTATCTCTTACTGAAATGGTTCATTTGCTTAAGGTTTTCATCTGTTTATCTTCATTTGTTGGATAATTGTCAGTGATCTGTTATATTCAGGATATGAAAAGATGCACTAGAGACAATCTCTGTCCTTGAGGAAATGTCCACTTAATGTATAAAAATAACTAGAATATGGTTAGAGTCCTAGAAAAGGCTATAGATAAATTATTAATGGGAATTCTAAGGAGAAGTTATTTCCACTTTGATAGAATCAGGGAAAGTTTCCTGGACCAGGTATTTGAAATAGCTTAAAAATGGTATGGTATGTTGAGAGATTGAGGAAAGGAGCATTCTAGATGAAAGGCCCAAGATAAACAAAGGCACAACTCCAGATGTAATTGAAGTGTTTTGCAGAGAGCAAAAGCGTATCAGAGAGGATTTTGATGTTACCTTATAGATGGATAAACATTAAAGAAAGCTTTTAAGCTTAAGGAAGGCATAAACTTGCTTGTTCATTGAAAGGGAGGACCCAGTGGATCTTTATAGGACATACTCTTTAAGAAATCTGTTTTATATGCTACATAGAAAAAAGACTAGAAGGATATAAGCTGTTGAAAAATAAAAATGGACTACTATACCCCAAGGTCAGTAGCCCATAGCTGTGTAGCCAAAAGTTAAGTTATCCTGATTTCCTTGAACTGCCAGCTCAAATCATACATGAAACACAAAACGTAAGCTTTATGTTCTCATCAGCATGATTTAATGAAATTAAACCAACAAGCTATAGATAAGCCAGCTTACACAGTTTCTGCTTATATTAAAAAGAATGTTAATGTTTTAACAACTAACAATAAAGAGGTCAAAATACTTCCTTCATTGGTTTTATAGTGCTGGAACTGCCTTAAAGCAGACTTCATAGCATTTTGAATCATAGTCTCCTGGTTTGTGAGTTGTTTTGTGCGTACAGGAGACTTCTACAGTTTAAAAATTTGATCTGATTTTATTTTTGACAATGCTGATTTGTTACTAGCTGTGATTATAGATTAAGTTTTCTTCTTTGTACTCTCATGCATTTAAATTTTTCAAAAATACTGCATTTAAATTATTTTACATTTTTACTTTTTTGTTGTTGTTGGAGACAGAGTAAGACTCCATCTTCCTAGCTAGAGTGCAGTGGTGTGGTCCCAGCCCAAACTAAAACTCCTGGGCTCAAGCAATCCTCTTGTATTAGTCTCCTGAGTAGCTGGGACTATAGGCACCTGCCACTATACCCAGCTAATTTTTCTACTTTTTGTATAGACAGGGTCTAGCTTTTGCTTATGCTGGTCTTGAACTCCTGCCCTCAATTGATCTTCCTGCCTCAGCCTCCCAAAGTGCCGGAATTACAGGCGTGAGCCACTGCATCTGCTTCATAAGCCCACCAAGGTCACAGCTCATTTCCTAAGAATTTGTCAGCTGAGAATCTGTTGATTCTTAGTTAAGGATGCCTTCATCTGATAGATCATGCTGCTTCTCTTTTATTAAAAGACAAAACAAACAATATACACACATAAACATATAATAGAATCTTCATAGTTGGCTGTCTTCCCCACATTGACCACCTCCTTAAGTTTATGTAATTTTCATAGACTGGACGTGCACCACAAACAAACTGATCAACATACGGAGGTGGTCAACATAAGGATCCAGGCCTGCTATACTGACACTTACATGTGGTATGTGTCTACTCCAACATGCATATATACACATATACACACACATAGACATATATATATATATATATACACATACACATATATATACACACATATATATGATTTTAGCCCTAGAGAAAATTTGAAAAACTTTTGGTTTCTTTTGCATTTTAATATCTACTTTGTAAAATTGGTTAAATGTCTCAAAACTTCTTTTTCAGCTAAAATAATTTTTCTCATTTAGCTTTCTTTCATATAAATAGGTTTTACAGAAGGCAACACATATTGTCCGGAGTGACGTGGACAAGTATGTAGAAGATATAATGAAGGAAAAGAATATTAACTCTGAGAAGGATTCCAGGTGTGCTGTTTTTACATTATTCTTTATTTTTATTATTATGGCACTTACAGCCTGTGAGATGTAGAGATCACACACAGTTCCTAGTCCAGTACTAATGGCAGTGTACCATCAACCTTCTTCAAGGTAACTTACTGTTACTTTCCCAAAATTAAATGACCTTGGCCACTGTGTCATTTTGTCCTTCAAAATTAAGTTCCTGGCTGGGCGAGGTGGCTCATGCCTATAATCCTAGCACTATGGGAGGCCAATGGGTGGATTGCCTGAGCTCACAAGTTTGAGACCAGCCTGAACTGGAGCAAGATCCCATCTCTAAAATTAACCAGGCATTGTGGTGGGCACCTCTAGTCCCAGCTACTTGGGAGGCTGAGGCAAGAGAATCACTTGAGCCCAAGAGTTTGAGGTTGCTGTGAGCTGTGAGCCATGGCACTCTACCGAGGGTGACAAAGTGAGACTCTGTCTTAAAAAAAAGAAAAAAGTAAGATACAAAGGACAAATCCTTAGAATTGCAAAGATTTCCATTCCTGCCCTCTTTCTAGGCCCTGTCTCCTACATAATTTTTTATATGATGTTCTGTGTTTAAGGAGGTTCTTGGTGTGTTTGGATTAAACTGAAAGCCATGAAATGCTTTCTAAATAGACATGAACTATAAGCTATGGAAAGCACTACTTTATTGCTTTAAGAAGGCATGATGTAAAAAAACTTTTATCATTTCAGTTTTAAAATCTGCATGAGGACGTGCTTACTACAGATAACTGGTTATAAACAGCTCTATTCGGATGTAGAAAGTGTGAGGAAAAGGCCATATGATTCTGATAACCTGCAACATGAAGAGCTCCTCCTAAAGGTAATTTTTGTTTTCTTTGTTTAGAATTATTGAAATGTAGAAAAATAAATCAGACTTGAGCTGAGTAAAGTCTGTTAGCAAATTCTAGAAACCTACATAGTCATCCTGTTTCATTGGCCCTTAAAGATACTTATTATGTTGAATTTTATTGATATAGAAAGATTTTTAGTTAATTATTTTTATAATCCTTCTGATAAGCATCATTAAATATAGTCAAATATTATTTTAATGCTTTTAATTCTAAAATAAAAAATTTATACATTTATAAAGGGAGATCTTTTCAACTGAAAAGTGTATCTCCATAAGCTTCAGCTTTTCCTGCTACTTTAGACATTTCTTTTTTAGCTGCTCTCAAATTGTGAACATGGATGTCCCTTTTCAGATTATTATGTCAGATCCTTTTGGGATTTATGGACTGTTAATTGTCAAATAATGCCACAGTAGATTTAAATATCAAGAAAGTGAAAATTTAGAATTAGAATTTTCCTATTTCTTATTTCTGAAGTATAAATGCATAAGACTCAGGAGGTGCCAAAATTAGAGAATATTACACCTAGAGTGAGCTTTACAGATCATTTAGTCTTGTCCCTTTATTTTATGGATGAGGATTTAAGGTCCAGAGCTGATGGAGTGATTTGTCAGCGGTCCTCAAACTTTTTAAACAGGGGGCCAGTTCACTGTCCCTCAGACCGTTGGAGGGCCAGACTATAGTTTAAAAAAAGAACTATGAACAAATTCCTATGCACACTGCACATATCTTATTTTGAAGTACAAAAACAAAACGGGAACAAATACAATCACACCGCTTCATGTGGCCTGCGGGCCGCAGTTTGAGGACGCCTGCTTTAGGTACTAGAATGTTAGGGCCTGGAGATAGAGCTGAGTCTCCTGCCCATCCTCTACATCTATTCCAGTTTTATTTAAAAATAGTTAAAGTTAAGGAAAATAGCACATTGAATTTGACATTATGAATTTATTACAGCTAAAGTTCTGCAGAAAGAAACATCAATGATATCTAAGTAACAGTAAAAGATACAAGCTTAAAATAAAAACAACTTTTTTTTTCTAGGAAACATATAATATACATACTTGACCTAATTTTAAAATTGAGATAAAACTTGGCTGAGGGTAATAAAAATATATATTTTAGTGGGCAGTTGTGTGGATTGAGTTTTTAATACTTAAAATGTTTAAAACAGTGCCTGACACTCACTGAGGATTAAGTGCTATTTCTATCCCCTCCACCTCCTCATTCTTCACTGAACTTGCTACACAATACCTTTTAGAGGGGATATGATACAAGTCCTAGCATTCTAGTCAAGGGAATTTTTACCATGGTGATCCATTGTGAAATTCAGTTCTAGAGGTGGAGAGACAATTGGTAGTGACTTTCTCAGCCTCCACACGCATTCAGCAGTCTTACTGAGCTCCTACCTGAAGAGCTATGTGATCCATGTTGCTTTTTTTTTTTTTTCCTCCAAATATATCAGAATTTATTTTGTAGTATTCAAGCTGGGGTGATTGTCCCCTCCAGCATTGTGTGACAATGGATCCAGTTATTTGGAGAAATTGATTTCCCCACAGGGAACGTGTATTATACCTAGAATCACAGCTAGAATCCTTAGTAAATGGAGCAATACGGCCAGGAGTGGCTCATGCCTTGTAATCCTAGCACTCTGGAAGGCTGAGGTGGGTAGATCACCTAAGCTTACAAGTTTGAGACCAGCTGGAGCAAAAGCAAGACCCCATCTCTAAAAATAGCTGGGTGTTGTGGTGGGTGCTTATAATTCCAGCTACTTGGGAGGCTGAGGCAAGAGAATCACTTGAGTCCAAGAGTTTGAGGTTGCTGTGAACCATGATGCCACAGCACTCTACGAGGGGCGATAACATGAGACTCTGTCTCAAAAATAAAAAAAGGAACAATATGGTAAAATTCAGTTATTTGAAGCTTTTGCATAAAATTATCCTTTTTGTTTTAATTGAGTCACATAAACACAGTATCAGGTGTTTACTAGGGTCACCATCTATTTTATTTATTTATTTATTTATTTATTTATTTTTTTTGCCTGGGGCTGGGTTTGAACCCACTACCGCTGGTATATAGGGTTGGCGCCCTACTCCTTTGAACCACAGGCGCAGCCCCCATCTGTTTTTTTTTTTTTTTTTTTTCAACTTATTTTATAGAGACAAGGTCTTGCTCTGTCATTCACGCTGGAGTGCAGTGGCACATTCATAGCTCACTGCAACCTTGAATTCTGGGCTCAGGGGATCATAGCTCACTGCAACCCTGAATTCTGGGCTCAGGGGATCCTCCCGCTTCAGACTCCCAAGTTGCTAGGACTATAAGCGTGTGCACTCACATTGGGTAATTTTTAAGTTTTTTTTTTTTTTTTTTCTTTTTTTATTAAATCATAGCTGTGTATATTAATGCAATCATGGGGCACCATACACTGGTTTTATAGACCGTTTGACACATAGTCCAAAGAGCACCTTCACTAGTGTTAACTAGTGTTAAGTGAGTAGATTTTCAAAGTTCCACCCAATGAAATTAGAATCTCCAAAGGTAGAACCCAGAAATTTGTTATATGTGCATATTAAATTTTAAGTATTAATGGTTTTACACTGTGGCTATCACCACATCACTGAGGTCTTATCCTTGACATAATTAAACTTCTTGCTGAATTCCTGGGGAGATGCTACTATGAATAAATCACACGCATTGGTAATATAAGTAGGGACCAGATGAGACTTAGTCTAATGATTACACATATTTAGCTCCAGGTCCAGAGTTAACCCTGTTTTAAATCAAGGTCGCAGGTCTTCACGTTTTTAGGTAACAGGATACTCTTCTCATTTGGAATTATTTACTTAATAATGCCTGGAATGGTAGTGAAATGGGAAAAAAAATGCAAGTATTTCTGTTTTGCAAATATTCACAGACTTTTTTTTAAGTCACCTTCTGTAAGTGTGTTTTGTTTGATGACTTGTATTGAATTTAGAAAATTAGTAACTTTTCTTAACTTTATTTTGCTTTGATTAGTTCATTGGTATCTAATATTTGATAGCTATTCTTAAATCACCTTCATTCTTAAATATATTTTAAAACAGCCATTTTTTTAACTGAAAAATCTGTAAAATAATGATCATATAGGTTGGAATACATTCAGTATCATTTCTTCTTGGTTCCCTCCCTCAGGATTGTTTTCTTTTTTCTGATTTAGGGACTAATCATTTACCCTAACAATAGAGCCTTTTCAACCTTTTTTATCTTATGGCACACTTCAACCTATATTTGAACTTCCGTGGTACACTTAAATCATGTTGATCAAAAAAAAAAGCAAAAGAAAGAATACACTTACTGTGCTTTGAATTTCTTTCAAAAATACTGTAATTAATGGTCTTTAAAATTTCCACGGCATACCAGTTGAAAATCACTGGCCTATATAGTATATAATGCTTGAAGCAAGGGCCAAGAGCTTCAAATACTGTGCTCTTCTCAAGCAAGCAGTTTACCAGTTCAGGTATGTATGTATGAATTAGTAAACAAAGACATTTCATGGTTTTAGATTTCTGTGTATTATTTGTTAACCTTTTCCAAATCTATTCCTTTTTTTAAAATTTTTTTTATTTTTTTAAGAATCATTCTGTTGCCCGGGCTAGAGTGCAGCAGCATCATAACCAGCTGCAACCTGAAGCTCAGGCATAAGCGATCCTCCTGCCTCAGCCTCTAGAGTAGCTGGGACTACAGGCACATACCACCATAGCAGCCTGGCTAATTTTTCTATTTTTTAAAGAGACAGGATCTTGTTTTTGTTCAGGCTCATCTCAAACTCCTGAGCTCAAGTGATCCTCACATCTTGGCCTCTTGAAGTGCTAGGATTATAAGTGTGAGCCCCTGTGCCCAGCCTATACCAATCTTTTTAAATAGAATAAATGCCCTATATTTGGGGGGATAATTGAAAAGTTTTCTAAAATATTTAGAAAGATGAGTCTTTGTTGAACCTATCTGTTTTGTTCTACAAAGTTGTTTTGTTGAAAGCATTCAGTTACTCATTATATGTGGGTATAAGCTATGAGAAGGAATATGTCTTGGTAAACTAAGAACATCACTATTATCTGTAATATAGAAGCTTTTTTGTACAGCTTTGGAATCTTCTAATGCCAACGGAAAAGTTAAAGGCCAGAATCTCCAAGCAGTGGGCTGACATTGGTTTCCAGGGTGATGATCCCAAAACAGACTTCAGAGGCATGGGCATACTGGGATTAATCAATCTTGTGTAAGTGAAAATATACTTTCTTCTCTGAATGATATTACATGAAATCTCCAATCTAGTTAAATTCTAATAAGAATTAATATAGCTGTCTCATACTCTTAATACCTCAGAACTTTGCTAGAATAGCTAATGTGCTGTCAACAGTACTAAGGCATGAAAAGACACTTGTGTGTGTGATGTCTTTAATTACCAGTGCTTTCTTCTTTGTCTTTCTGATCTTCTCTCTGATACCTCTTAAAGAATTATGTACACGTTTTCTTACTATTTTTATCCTCTTGCTTCTCTCTGGGCTCTCTGATTCTGTTTTGGGAAATGTAATCAGGTAAGATAATAATAAAGTTTCCTCGGATATATTCTTCACCACTTATGACAACTAATCTAAATCCCTGACTTTTCATATAGGCTACTCTGTGGATGGACTCTTTCTCCTTTATCTTCTTTAATACCTCTGAGTAGGTACATAAATGAAATCCCAAAATAGGTTAACTCAAGTATTAATTGATAGCCTAGAAGATTAATTTCCTCCTATAAGGATATGCCAATGTGCAGATTCTAGTCTATGAATTGTGATTTACAGATTGAATGGGAGCCTAACCATTAAAGTGTAGGTAATTCTTATTGTGAAAAAAATTAATCCTGAAATTAAGCTTAATTGAGTTAATACTGAAAAAAAAAAATTAGGTCAATATAGATAAGGCTATTTTGGAGGAAAATAGAAGACATTATGGTAGGATTTCAATATCCACAATTTTTTTCCAGTTACAAAAGTACTTAATTTCCTGTAGTACCTAAATTTATAGACATTAAAGTTTGTTAGAGTAATTCTGCTCCCAGGGATAAACGAAACTATAATGTTAAAAAATACTAATTATAAAAAGTATTCCCAGCATTGTCCAGAAGAGAAATTAATGTAGCATAAAGTTAAAATAATTTAATAGGATTTGATTCAAGACTGTGGTTAGTGGTTCTAATAGATCTTTACAGACTTACCTATTTCACTCTATTTAGAGCTAGCATCAACTGTGAAAACTAACCAGCATTCACATATATTAATAGCTATTAGGTGGTTATGACCATTTTATGACATATTGTCATTTTGTGTATAGAGCTATGACACTTAAGGATCAAGTATATAGTCAAGAAACAGGCATGTTGTTAAAATGCCCGTATGTAATTTATTTTTTAAAATGTCTTGGCCTTTGTCATGTAATCTCTTGAGAAATTATCTTGCCTTGAAGCATAGCTGGTAGTTTGATAAATAACAAGGCTTCAGGTAAATGAATGCTGAGGTGGGTATAGAGAAAGAAAGGATGTTGTACAAAGAATGAATTCCAGAGAGATTGAAGAACTCTGAACAGATGAAGAAATAGAAAACAGCAAAGTAGAAGAATATGCAAATTAAGGGCAAAAATGTATGTAGGAAAGAAGGGACGGAAGTAAAGTATAGGAAGGAAGGAACAGGAAAAAAGGAAGAAGGGAAGGAACTTAATGTAGATTATTGTAAAAAATAGTTTTATTGTGTCGATGTTTATTTTTTATGATTAGATACTGTTAAGATAGGAGTTAACTAAGGAAATTTAGCATAGAAATTAAAAGCTGCTCAGTATTGCAGGTTGAATATTTTAATGATAGTTGGGCTCATAAAACATAATACTGAATTAGGAGTTCTATGTACAAAAATCAAATACAAATAGACTACTAGGGCATTTTAGAGTCAATCCAAGGAAAAGGTCAGAAATTAGAGTACACTGCACTAAACACTACTTTGTTACCATTCGGGGGATCCCTAGTCAGGCTCTGATGAAAGTTTGCATATTTTCTTCCTAGAAAATGTATACACAAGAAAATTTGTACATAATTTAAGGTGGTTCATGGATCCCCTTTCATTCATAAATGATCCTTCCTTCATGGGTTTCTAAGTTAACAGCCCCTGGTGTAATGGGTTGAAAATTAGAGCCAATGGAGAAAAATGAAATGTGGAGTATTATTCTATAGAAGAAAATTATAAAGGGAAGAGTTAGCTTAATGAAAATTTAAATGATTGTTCTCTCTAAAATTTAAGCCACAGATATTAATTTTTTGTTTTGCTTATCTTCATGTCAACATCCAGTCAGTTACCACGTGTGTATGCGTGTATGCGTGTGTATGTGTGTACCAGTGCATTTTGAGGTGATCCAAATGTTGAACAGATTTGGTCCCTTAACAACTCAAGGAGTTTGTGTTAGTATAGGCCTAAAGAAGGTATGAACCTACAGATAGTTTTATATACATTACTCTTGTACCTACGAATACTTTGTTTTATGGCTAGTATTTTAGTTATACTACTGATCGAGGAGGTTTTTTGGTGCAAAAGAAAAGCTATTGACTTTATTCTGATTGCACTGCAAATAGCATTGAACAATACAGACACAGGTTATAGAAGAAGGAATAAGCATGGGTGAAAGCAAGAGTGCCTACCAGGGGCATATTGACTGTTTCATAGAAATGAAACAAGTAAGTAAACAAAAAGAACTCTATAGTTTTTATTTTTTTAATTAAGTAGGCAGTCTCTTTTTAGATGATCTGTTTGTTAAAATACTTTACAGGCTTGCCAAGGGCCATGTTGTGTACTAGACAGGCCTTTAATCCCTAGATAACTCAGTATTAAATTTTCACTCAGAGGCATTTGTGAATCACTGAAGTGGTTTGAGATCGAAAAGGGGATGATTATGGCCATATCAGGGCTATTGTTTTCTTTTTTCTTTCTTTTTTTTTTTTTTTTAATTTCAGAGTATTAGGTGGTACGTGTTTTATTTATGTACTTTTGTTTTTGCATAAATTAAGTCAAAGTTATAAGCATGCCCCCAACCGAGACCATGTGCACCATACCCAATAGGTGTGAATTTACCCACCCCTCTCTCCCCACTCTCCCAGGTTGATTTTCTTTGAGGTTCACTTTCATATGTGTACTTAAGTGTTCATCAGTTCCAACCTGGTATTGAGTACATGTATTTGTTTCTCCATTCCTGTGAAGTGTCACTTAAAAGAATAGTCTCCAGTTCCATCCAGATTGTCACAAAGGATACTTAACATACCATTTTTCTTTATGGCTACATATTTCCTTCTATTTTTCTCTTCTTAGAAATCTATGAATGAAGGATCACTTATGAAAGAAAGGGGATCCATGAACAACCTTAAATTATGTTCAGATTTTTTGTGTATACATTTTCTGGGGAGAGAATATGCATATGCCACATTTTATTAATCCCTTCATGTATTGGTGGGCACCTGGGTTGTTCTATATCTTTGCAGTTATGAATTGTGCTGTATAAACATTCATGTGCAGGTGTTCTTTTTATTAAATAACCTTTTTATCTTTGGGATATATACCCAGCAGTGGGATTGCTAGTTCAAACGGTAGGTCTAATTTAAGTTCTCTGAAGTATCTCCATAAGATTTTCCATAGAGCTACATAAGACTATTTATTTTAAAAGTGGTTTTGGGAATTGGTTCTGGATATCTTAAATTTGAATAATGTATGTTCATTTCATTATTTTTCTTAAATTTTTTTAGGTATTTCAGTGAAAAGTACACCAGTGAAGCTCATCAGATTCTTTCCCGTTCAAATCATCCAAAATTAGGGTAAGTTGGAGACACTAAAAAAACTTTACTCTCTTGAATTTAAGATGATTAGATGAGTCAATAAATTTGAACGTATTTCTAGATATTTCTTAAAATGAAATTATTTTAATTAATAAGGACTTTATAAAAGATATTACATTATATAATACATTATTTTTAAGGAAAAGCCAATTTTGTATGTATTTCTTTTTTTTTCTTTTTGGAGACAGAGTCTCACTCTCTTGCCCAGACTAGAGTACATTGATATTTTCATAGCTCACAGCAACCTCAAACTTACGGGCTCAAGTGTTCCTCCTGCCATAGCCTTCTGATTAGCTGGAGCTACAGGCACCCACCACAATGCCCAGCTAATTTTTTCTATTTTTAATGGAGATGGGACCTCACTCTTGCTCAGGCTGGTCTTGAACTCCTGAGCTCAAGGGATCTTCCTGCCTTGTCCTCCCAGAGTGCTAAGATTACCGGTCTAACCATTGTGCCTAGCCAGTTTTGTATGTTTTTCAGTATATTTTTATTGGCCTTTATAAAATTTTTTTGACAAATAGATTTGAAAATAGGAATAGGAAATAGTTTTAGATGGGAATCAGAAAATGAGAATTAACTTTGAAAATTATTAAGTGAAGTACAAATTAAGGCCATATTATTAATTTTATTATTATTTTTATACTTTGATGATATATCTAATCTTTGAGAAAGCATAGTAATAATGTTAGATCATAAAATAAATAACCTGATAATAGAGAAGAAAACAGATTATATAATATACTTTAGAAATCACTAAGATTTGGTGCGTGTAGTTTCCCCAATCCCCTTTTTTAAAGAATCCAAGTTTTAAATATAATGTGAAAAGAGATTTATTTTTACTTCTTAGATTATATCTGGAAAATAATGGCCTATTAAAAAGAATTTTTGGATCCATTCAGCTTTATTTTTCTTACTATGTAAAGATTTTTATAAAATCAATATTATGTTTGAAATGAAACAGGTTACATTTTACTAATTCTTTACATAATTTTAAATTTATTTTGTAAATTTATTTGGCTAGCTGGTATAACTGGTGATGTTTCTGACATAGGTATTCTTATGCAATAGTTGGAATCAATCTTACAGAGATGGCTTATAGCTTATTGAAGAGTGAAGCTTTGAAGTTTCATCTCTACAACTGTGTTCCTGGTATACCAACAATAGAACACTTTCATCAGTTTTATTGTGAGTATTAAAGTGAGTTAAAATTAGATCTAAGAAAAAAAAAATTAGATCTAAGAGAAATCTTAAACCATTTTGAAGGTATAATATATATTTTAATCTAATACCTTGATGAAGTATATAATTTATGCTTATCATTTTATTATTTAGGATCTTTGAAAAACAGGAAAATAATGGAAGATGGGTCCCCAAGAGTATTTTGTACTTCAGTTTTCATATTGCTGGTAAATTTAATGAGACAGTTTTTCACATGCAGACAAATTTAGAATTTAGTTTTTCTGTAGGCATTCATGGTCTAGTTCACTCCAAAATGAATATTCCCTGCTTAATGAATGCTGTTGACTCAAGGACAGACCATTTACAGACTATTTTGTTACCTTTTTAATCAATTCCTATCCAAGAACTTTCCACCCCCCTTATTTCAAGGCCCATTTTTTTGTGGTTGGTTGGGGGTACTTAATAACTATTCCTAAAGCTATTGTTACTATCTCTGTTCTATTAACTTTGTGATGTATTTGAATGCTGAAACTTTAATTGAATGAGTCCATCTTCTGAGGCTATTGATCAGAAGCAAAGCATTCAAATCTAATTTTGCTTCATACTCTGTTAATCTTTTTGCATCTTTAGAATGTCACTAGCATGTTGGTAGGATTTAAGAAAATACTTAGATAATAAATGGCCAAATCGTAACTTCTTCATCTACATTGTTGACGGTATCATCCACCTCTCTCTTTCCCATAAGCTCTTCCATCCTTACTTAAATTCCTAATTCCAGTTTTGTCTACATCCTACATTTCCCTTGAGTTTGTCTACTATTTTCCCATTCCCATTGTAAATGGGTGTTATCAGGCCTTTGTTACTAAGTTACTATTATTAGTCTTTTGTTGTTTCTCTATGATGACACTCTTCTAATAGTTTCCACATTGAGGGTGTAGCTATTTAAAATGAAAATTTAATCATTTACTTCTACTGTCGAAAATTCTTCCAAAGGTCCCCTTTACAAGATCCTGTATAATGCAAACCTTGATAACTTCTCCAGGCTCCTTCTGCCACGTTACCAACCCCCCACAGTCTAAAGTTTAGGCATACTTGTGTTCTTTTAGTTGCTCCAATATTTTGTTCCCTCTCACTTTTGTACCTTTGCTAGTGACACCCATTCAGCCTGGAACGCTGTTCTTGCACCCTCTTTCAGGTAATGCCTGTTCATCTTCAAATCTCAGTTTAGATGTGATCTTCTCTGGGAACTCTTACCTGAAATCTTTCCATTATCCAGTTCTTTCTCTGTTATTTGTCTTTCCTTCTCTACTGAAGACCTGCATTTGTAGTTCCATTCACCCTATTCATTCATTCACTTGCATAAGGTGTGTCTAGTCCCTAGGAATGTAGCAGAGAATAAGGCAAAGTCCCTGCCTTTGTAGAGCTCACATCTTCAAAAACAAAGCAAAACTTTCCCGTAGGGTAACATTCACCTCCAGATCATAAAACTTTTCATATAAATGCTGTTTTCTTTTCTTCACCTCCAGTTTTTATCTAACTTCAATTTAGTTTTCTCCCCACTCATCTGCTGACACTGGTTTTCTCAAAGACACCAACAACATTTTTTGTTGGCAAATATAATTACCATGCTTTTCCTTCATATTATTTGATCCCGTTAGCAGCTAAGCTTGAATGACGACACTTCTTCTTGAAACATTGTCTTGGCTGTTCTGATGTCACACTATTGTGGCTTTTCTTCTACTTCACAGGAATTTCCACAGACATCCACTGCCTTACGAAATGTAGGCGTCCCTTTAGAACCTGCCCTGGGCCCACATCTTGTTTCTAGCCCTCATTCTTTCCCTAAATAATCTTATCCAGTCCCTTGTTTGAAATGCCATTCATGTACTAATGATGTCAAAATGTGTATCTTCAACCCATCCTCTCACTCTAGCCCCAGCATTTTATGTCCAGGTCCTTTTTGGTCCCCTTAATAGGTAAGGATCTTATGGGGATAGTCACACAAAGTAGGAGTCAGTGCAACATGTCTTCAGATAGAGGGAGAGATTTTTTTCACATTCTTAGGGACCAGCATTAATGATTTCTTACCTGAGTGGATTGAGGATTGCTAGCAGGCATGAGCAGCTTTCCTTTGCCATCCCAAAGTCATTACTGCTGGGACTTTGCTCACTTGCCTCTGATATATTTTTTTCTCTAAGGAAATACAATCTTTAGCTAATCCTATCCATTGAACATAAAACAAAAATAAAAAGAAACAATAAAAACCTCCCTAAAGAAGCAAATTCACTGTATTGAAATCAGTAAATAAACCAAGAAGTTGGTAGGTAGGAAAGCTGTTCAAAATGACCTATGTCCTGTATTTTTCCCACTGAAGACTATAACTTGGGTATCTTCAGGTATTGTTGATCTTCAGTGCCCTCAATACCAATGTCTTGGTTGGCTTCTGCTAGAAGGGGCATCAAGGTAATATCTGGGGTAGAAAAGTCACTGTAGAACCCTTGTGGAAACCTTGTTTCTATCAGTTCAGATCCATAGAGCTGTAGATCTTCTGGAAACAGTGAAGCTACTTGTTTTCAATTTTGTTGAAGCTTTAAATACACATGCCTCTTTGGCATAAGTTCTTTAAAAACTGATTTTTCACACCTTACCACTGTAAGTTTCATGTCCTAATTAAGATTATGTTTTTCTTCTAGAAGGGACCTATTCTGACTATAATAATAATTTCTTTTTGGTGGAAGAGTAGACCCAATTAATTTGCTCAAATCAGTTCCAGGGTCATAGTTTTTCTCCAGAAAAAAGAGCTATAAAGAGATAGCTTTCAGATTTTTGTTTGTTTCTATGAAATTTGTCTTCATCTCCCTTTTACCCCTTTATTTTTGTACCTTAAAAAAAATTTTTTTTTTTTGTTCTGAATATGAAAGGCACTTGTGAGTGGTGATTTAGCTTTTTAGCTCTAGTGTTACTTCTTGTACATTTTGACTGTGACCAGGGTATCCACCAGCCTGGGAAATGACTGACCACTGGTCCAGCAGGAAGACTCAGGAGGACTCTCTGTGTCAGCATATCTCCCTTATAGTTTTTCAGAGCCACATGTTTAACTGGACTTTTGGTTTGGTGGTTCAAAAAAACAATAGCACATCAAGTTTTATAATAAAAAGTTATTCCTCAGTTAACAACTTTTTTGAGGTATGTTTATATAGCATAAAATTTACTGATTTTAAGTGTATACTTGGTGAGTTTTGGTAAACTTACTGAGTTGTATAACCATCATCAAAATCCAGTTTTAGAATGTTTTTGTCTTCCCAGTAAGATCCCTCATGCTGCTTTACAGTTAATTGCCCTTCCTATGGTCTCCTTATTTTTAAACCTTGTGGTAGAAGCAGGCAGGGAATTTTAAGTTTAGAAATTTTGAGAGGTAATTTCTATTGAGTCTTAAGTGTTCCAAACCTTAGGAACTAAGGACGATATGTGTGTTTCATGGAAACAGCTCTTTTCCAATACTTTCTGCAAAGCTTCAGAGATCTTATCCTAAGGATGGCCTGCCAGTTTCCTAGAATTGTGATATCATTTTTTTATTGCTGTTTCCTCATGCCCTTTTAAATCAACTTAGCTATCATAGTCTCAGTTCTTTAAGCCAGTCTTTCAAGAATGCTAAATTTACGTTACAGGCCAATAATATCATTCGGAAGAGAGAATTTTCTAATACTTCACACTTGAGTTTGTTCCAGGCCTTATATGAAGTATAGTCATTTAAATGGGTCACATTACTGACAGTAATGAAAGGCAATTTAAAGGGCATAGTATTGAAAATATCTAAAACTTAATAACCAGTATTATGAAAAAATGGCATGCCATAAAATTTGGATAGCTATCTGACTTTCCCTACTACCCAAAACATTAATCTCTAGGCCTTTTTTTTCATTGTATATCCCTGTTGGTGTGTTGGGGATAAGAGAGGGGAGAACACAGACTCCATTTGTATATTTATGGGTGATTTCTATGCAAGTACTATTGTCCTAATATATACATAAAAGAAATGTTTAATAAAATAAACACAGAAATTAATATTGAAAAATAATTACCATTCTTAGCCTGTCTTTTGGGACCAAGAAAAAGATGGTCTTCTGAGGTTTCTTCTTTGATTTTTCTTATATATCCCAATTAACAAAAATCTGTTTTATCACGTATCAAGAAACTAATCTGAAGTCTTTCTTAAACTGGCCTTCTTGGGAAGTGATATTTCAATTATGGAATGTGATAGTTTTTACCTATTAATGTTTGCTTAATGAATAGGAACTTCCATTTTTTTTCATAGTAGGCAATTTGGACAGTCTAGCCACACTTTGTGTAAAGTTATTGGATTGTTTTTCTCCTGTTAGGATGGAATAAGTCACTTTTATCCCTTCTTAAGGATGAGATGATATATATATATATATTTTTGTGTGTGTGTGTGTGTGTATGTATATATATGCAATGAAATTGTGATCAAAACAGGATATTAATAACTAGGTCAGACCATGTGATTTCAGCACATCTAGTCTCTCTACACCTGTTTCCTCCTTGGTAAAAAGGAAATAATAACATTGTACTTGCATGATGGGGTTGCTGTGAGAGTAAATGAGTATACAGTCAACACAGCAGAATTTTTTAAAAATAAATACATTTGGTTGAATATAAAATAGGCTTTAGGTTCTTTTTCCACTTTTTAAAACAGATTTATTAAGGTATAACTAATATACAGTAAACTACACATATTTAAAAGTACACAACTTGATAAGCTTTAATGTGTACAATCATGAACCATCTCTGTGATTGAAATGTTAAATATACTCCCACCCACAAAAGTTTCCCTGTGCTCCTTCGTAATCTGTGCCTCTTGCCCCTTCCCTACCATCCCGAGGCAACCATATAGCTTTTTTGTCACCACAGATGAGTTTGCATTTATTTCTAGAATTGTGTTTAAGAGGAATCATACAGTAGGTGCTCTTTTTTATCGGATTTCTTTCTGCATAATTTGTGATCAGTATTATTTTTAATTAAAACTTAAAAAAAAATTTTTTTTTTTTTTTTGAGACAGAGTCTCAATCTGTCACCTGATGTGTGCTATGGCATCATAGCTCATAGCAACCTCCAACTCTTGGGCTTAAACGATCTTCTTGCCTCAGTTTTTCTGTTTCACTTTCACTCAGGCTGGTCTCAAACTTGTGAGCTTAAGCTATCCACCCACTTGTGCTAGGATTACAGGCATGAACCACTACACCTTGCCTTAAAAAAATCTTAATTTAAAGCAAAATTTTCCAATTTACTATCATTTCTTTTTATTGCTTAGTATTCTATTACATGCAAAACATTGTTTATCCATTCAATCCAAATTGTTGATATACATTTGGATGTAGAGTGGTTTAAATTCACATTTAAATTAATATATCTGTGTATATAGATATACAAAAACATGTTTAGTTTCTTGAAATAATTTTAACTTTTGGGGGGTTAATTTAACTGCTGTAATTGAAAAACCAAACAAAACTCTTAAGCCTATTTTTAGTTCATTTTTTTTTAAAGATAATGAAAACATGCTGACAGTTCATTGAAAAAAGTAGAAATAATTCAGATTTAGAAATCAAGTAGAAAATAGTTTTCTCACATTTTATCCTTGTTTAACATTTATTACTTTCATTTTTGTGCTTCTGGAGTATCTGGGGATAAATTTTCTTCCTATTTTCAAGATATCTTTTGAAAGTAGATCATCTCTCAAGTTTGAGATATTTTATTGGTTTTTTAAGACAAATAATAAATGTACACTAAATATTTTATTGGTGTTGCTGTTTATTTTGAACATACAAAAATACTACTTATTAAGTCCCTGTGGTTTCTAATAATTTAAAGATTATTTTTGTATCCTAGTATGGAATTTAAAGGATGTAAATTATTTGTATCCTAATATGGAATTTAAAGGATGGTTGTATACTTTATAAAAATGAGATGGTTTAAATGTGGTTTCACTATTGAGGAATATATGCTTTGTTTTTCTCTAACTGCAGGTTATCTTGTCTATGAATTTGACAAGTTTTGGTTTGAAGAAGAACCAGAAAGCATTATGTATTTCAACTTGTATAGAGAGAAGTTTCATGAAAAGATTAAAGGGCTCTTACTAAATTATAATGTAGCACTTACTTTAAAAATATAAATCATCCATTTTATCTTCTATTTTTACCACATTTTGCACACACAACAGAATTTATATGTTGTAATAGAAATTATCTGATCAATTCCACTCTTATATAATTTCCTACAAAAATATTTCAGAAATTCTATTTAAGAAAGCTAGTGGACAATCAGTGTATGTTTACAGTTGTTTATACACTGTTCTCCAAAGGTACCTTATCCTTCCAAAGATCCTCTCTGTAGAGTCGTGTGAACTACAGTCTGGAACTTGGGACTTGACCCATTAAGTGTAAAAGTATAAATCAGGTATTTGTATTAAATTGGTTGTTTAACATGTGTAACATCAGTTTCCATTTTTATGTGTTATAACTCTCAAGTTAACTCGTTTTCAAAAGTTCTTGTAAGATTTTTTTTTTTTTTTTTGGCTTGGCTGTTTTTAATTTTCTTTGTCTTATTTTTATTTTTAGGTTAATTAACAGCAAGAGTAGTTTTTATGGTTTTGTTTGCATTTCAATCACATGTCATAGTGTTACTTTATTAGTAGCAACAAGAGCACAGAGAGGTCAGAGAGAGGATGAAGAGTCATGGCCTCCTTTTGGTTTTTCTGGTAATTGAACATGATAGCGAGAGAATGACATTAGTGACTAGCTTTTTTGTTTTAAGTAATACACTTTAAAATATCACAGTGTTATTTTAAAGCTTACAGTCATTTCCTCACCTTCAGTATTCACTTTTTATCAGTTGTTGAAAAGAACCTTAGTTAGTGCTTGGCATAAGGGCCTTTTATGAGGCTTTTCTATCAATGTGTGTTTATGAAAAGATAGTATTTGCAAATAAAATCTTGACTATATTCAGAAGACAGTTTTCATTTCAGTAAAACTGTCTTTGAGACTAAGGAAGAAAATGTAAAGGGTTTTAAAAATCTCAGTTAAACATCATTGGTTTGTTTGACCTAACTGTTAACTCTTGCTTCTCTTTGCTTGGCTCCGTGGTGTTTTTAGATGATGATTTATAGACTTTACGTTAAGTCTGTGGGACACTAAACTAAACACAGATTGATGACTGTGTACTTTGTATAGCTTTATTCTCCTAAAATCTCAGGAGGGCAGCAAGTATGGTCAGGGATTATACAGTGATGAGATTCTAATGGGAATGATTTTTTCTTGGTGGTTTCAGACGTTTGTACTTGTAACAAAACTAAAAACATTTAAAGATAGGAAAGTTCATGTTTAAATTGTCCTTAAATCCTATGGAAACCAACCTATTACAGATGTAATTTAATCTAAAACATGATATGTAGCACATCTTTTATGTGGTATGTATATCAAGTGTTTAGGTACTGGCTTATATGTGATGGAGCAAGACATGAGACTTTTCAAGTATTTGCTCATGTCTGTTGCCAAACTTTTCCCTTCAAACTTGTGAAAGTGAACAGTTGTAAGTAATATCCAACTGGAAAATAACAGATGCCGTGTTCTGCATACATTAAAAGTTTGTGCATTAGAAGTATTTTCTCAACAAGAAGAAGCTGTTTTTAAAATTTGGTCACTTCATTATAATAGTGTCAATCTAGCTTTTCAGTATTATAGGAATTTAAAAATCAGGTTCTTTCAGGGGACTTCTCAATTTGGGGAATAGCTTCACTTAATTAAAAAAAAAAATGTTTTCACGTTTTATGATCCAGCTAGGGTTTTATGACACATTAGCAAAATCCTGGCAAGGATCAGGTAACCATTAAAGTTCATTGTATTAAGGTGTTAACTATTAACATGGAAAGCAATTGTTATTATTTTAATGTTTATATTGAAAACACTTATCTATTTCTTTTAATCTTCCAACATCTGAGATCTTGGACTGATTTAAACCTTTGTCAGTGTACTTAATAAAAGAATGATTGAGTATGGAAGGGGAAAATTTTATATCACTAAATGTATGGGAAAACCCTTCTAAGGAGGAAAAACTATAATGATGCTAAGAAAATGTCATTATAATGTTTGCTGAATAGTAAGTTCTTTAAATACACCTGTTTGTACATTACAGATATTCTGTTTTTGTTTAAAATAATCAGTAACCATTTCAGAGACTTATATAGCTAATTGATCTAAAAGCCAACAACAAGCTCTAAGATTTGATAATCTGAAAGCCAATAAAAATGTCACTAGTGTCAATTGTAAGTTAATATGTAACATGAGACTTCCAACTTACATGTGATAGTGATATACATGAAAAGAAAAGTATGATAAATGTGTCTACCTTCCTAATTTCCCTTACTTTTAACATATATATGTTAGGATTTTATGTAGTCTTAAAATCCGTATTTAGAATCTTACCCATTTCTATAAATTAGTAAAATACCAAAGTACTGATAGAATATTGTGGCATTAAAGTAACAGGAAAATTCCATTAGTTAGAGCATTAAAAAAATGAATCAATGTTGAAACGCATTTTATATGAGCCCAATTGATGAGACTGTGCCAGTGACTAACATAACCTAAAAATGTAATAGTTACAGTTCAAATATGTTCTGAAAGACAATCTTTAAGGAAATGGGAGAAATCAGGGGACATCAGTGAACTTATACCAACCTCTCTTTGTATATAAATACAGTGATATAGCTAGATACAAAAATTAGTGTCTTACTGGCACCATTTACAGTTTAGAAAATAATCTTTTTTCTTAAAAATACCCATACTGATTTTTTCTATGTTAAGAGCTACTTGTGTTTGTATGTATTTTTCTAAGTGAATATATATGTACTCTTCATTTTTATTCCATGTTCATAATTGTTCATGTACTGTTTCCATTGAGAATGTTCAGTAAAATAGAACTTGGTCAAAGATTTGCTCAAGGGAGAAGCATCACGCAAGTGTGAAAAGTGTAGCTTATTGACAGAACAGGAAAGGTTATACATTATCATGGCACAGAAGAGAGGAAGTTTTATTTGAATGTCAAAAATGTTTATTATCCTTTTTGAAATAATAATTGGGGACCAGCAGCTATTTTCTCATGATAAGTGCCCCACTCCACTTCTCTATGGACAAGTGTGGGAAGACCCAACTTCCATTTTCATTTCGTGAACCTTTTGACACAGCAGTTTTTAAATGAAGATTACTAGAATTGTTAAAAATGTGAGAGGAATTATGCCTTGGTGTTTTGGTTTCCTTTTTTTCTTTCTTCAGTTTTTGATTTAAAAAAAAAAAAGAAAAAAGTGCAGTGCAGGTAAGAACCAACTACTATTTGAGAACAATTCTGTGCTTCTGTTAAAGTATTCAAAAAATATTTAAACAGTATCTTTCTCTGGGGGGAAAAAGTACCAGTTGGACATTTAAAGGATTTGACTTTTGTCTACTTTGGTAGTTGACTTATGTAAAAGCAATTGTGTGAAATGTCATTTTGTTTGGAATGTCAAGTGAGTAAATAAACATGTTGAAATTGTTGTTGAAATTGTTGTAAGCCTTTGAGTTGACACTTCTGCTCTCTCCCCATGTGCTCTTCCCTTACATATGTCATGTGTGTTCATGAGACATGTGTCTGATCTAATCATGTTATAGGTAAATCAGAATATGTCAACAATTTTTTATTTTGTGAATTTTTAACTTCTAAAGACCTATTTATAATGCTGAATGAGATTAACTGGCTGTGAGACTAAAAATTTGGTTCATTTTTTTAAAAAGCTACCATGTTCACCCCGTTTGTACAGAGAATAAGAATAATTCATACTAGACTGCACTATTTTTCCTTAACATTACATAAAATTTCTATACTCCATCATAAAACATATCTATTTTCATACTAATACATTAGCTTCTTTATTTTTTTTTTTACAGTTGCACAGCATTCCTCTGTGTGTGTGTATGTATCTTGTTTGAAATAAACAAAAATACTACATGTAGAACTGGTTGCATAAGGCTGGAGAAGTATTTAATGAGTTAGTACTAAGTGTAGCTTTAGGTGTATATATTAGAAAAAGGAAAAGCTGTGTATTAAAGAGAAAGCATCCATCTTAAGGAGTTTGATGTAGAACAAAGTAAACCTAAGGAAATTAGAGAAGGAAATATTGGAGAGCTTAAATAATAAATAGAGATTAACAGAAATAAGTTTTTGCTTGAAAGTATAGTATTGATAAACTTTGGAAACTAATAAAAAAAGCAAATAATGTCAAGAGTGAAATATGAAAAGAAACATCACTACAGATCTTATAGATATTGAAAGAATATTAAGAATAATTTTAATAATTTAAAAATTAGATAAAATACAGAAATTTCTATAAGAATATTTATAGGAACTGATAAGAAATTAATATGAAAACAGAAGTCCTAGAGCTGTTAAACTAAATCAGCGATTAAAATCCTTTCCACTAAAAAATCCAACATTGTATATGGCTTGTACCTGTGAGTTTGAAAACATATTTAAGAGTAAAATAATGTCAGTTTTCAGACACTCCTGCAAAAAATAGTGTTGACTCTGCAATTCATGAAACCCTTTGTGATTAAAAGGCAACAATATGGAAAATTGCCCATGTCACTGCAGATGTAATAATTCTAAATAAAATATTAGCATACTGAATCAAGTAACACTGAATAAATAATAATGACCTATAGATATATATTGTTTTAGTTTGTGACAAATTATGCTTAGCTCCCTTAATGCTCAAAGTAAAACTAATGGGATTTGCCAAATTAGCATTTGAAAGTCATATGATGATCTTGGATACAGAAAAAAATTTGATAAAAATTCAACATCCATTCATATTAAGAAAAACACTTAGCAAATGAGAAATAGTTATTACCTTAATTTTACAAAATATATCTTTATAAAATAAATATTGGGATCAAAGTAAGAAAGAATGTACTCTGTCACCACTGTATCAGCTATTGCTACAGTAGAAGATAGATAAAAACCAACCACCATAAACATCTCAGTGGCATACAAAAAGCATTTACTCCCCATGCATCATTAGGCTAATATCTCTGCCAATCTTAACTGGATTTGGTTGGACTTAAGTCTAGACCATGAGTATATGACCAGTTCTGGTCATCTCCATAGAGTCTAAAGCCTCTAGGACTGATGGGTTACCCAGGGCATGCCCTTCTCATGATAATGGCAGAAGCACAAGAATAGCCCAATTGCTCAAACCTATTTCAAGCCTTTGCTCACACCCACTAACATTCCGTTGGTTGTGACAAGTTGCGTGGCCAAGCCCAACATCAGTGGAGCAAGGAAAAGCACTCACTGAGAAGGGCACAGGAATGATTATTTTCTGAATAAATGCAAATTATCACAGCCCACCTATTCAACATTGTGCTAGAGGTCCTACCTAGAGCAATATAACAAATGATAGAAAAGTTGTTGTGCACAAGTGTTATGAATGTGTTTGTAGAAGATACAAATTGGTATATGAACTGTAATAAATGTTTGGTAAAGTTGCTAATAAAATCAATGTAAAAAAAGTAAATTGCACTTCTATATCCCAGAAAAAGACAAAAAATAAAACTGCAAAAATTCACAACAGCATTTAAAAGTGGACCTCAGCAATAAATACAACAAAAGAAGTGTCATGTGACTATGAAGAAGACTACAACACTTTTGAAATACATTTTTTGAAGCTACTGATCGAGATAACATACCATATTCCTGGATTAGAAAACTATTTTCACATTGATCTTGAAGATTTAATGCAATCTATAGATTCAAAGTATTTTTTAAGTCATTGTCTGTATCTAGAGGAGAATGATCTGTATCACAATGCTCCATAGGTCTCCAGAATTGCCTTAGATGGACAACTACTCGGGGCACAGTGATTATAGTGCATAGTGATTGCATTCATGGCAGGTGATTACAGCGCTTGTGGGAAAGTCAGCTATACAAGTACATTTAAATTCTCAACTCATACCTCCTATACCATTAGCTAAAGCAAGTTATGTGGCCAAACCCAAAGACAAGTAGTGGAGAAGTATAGTCCAAGGTAGAGGGAGGAAGTGAATATTGTTGAATATTAATCCAATTTGTCACATCTATTAAGGAAATTTGATCCTGGGCAGATACCATATAGAAATGGGTGATTATGTGCACCAGGATATATGTTGTGGTAGGTTAGGTAATAACTCACAAAAACGACCAAGCCCTAAGACCCAAACCTTGAATATGTTATCTTTCCTGGAAAAGTGATTTGGTAGATGGGATAAGTCAAGGATTTGGGGATGGGGAGATTATCTTGGATTATCTGAGTTAGCCCAATGGAATTATAAATGTCTATAAGAGGGAGGCAGAGGAAAATTTGACAAGAGAAGGCAGTGTGATGAAGGAAGCAGAGATTGTAATGATGTGGTTATAAGCCAATGAACCAAGAATTCTCTAAAGCTAAAAGAACCAAGAAATAGAATTCTCCCCTGAACCTGTCAAAGAACACAGTCCTGCCAACTGAGCTCAGATTTCTGATCTCTATAACTGTAAGATCATAAGTTTATGTTGTTTTAAATCACCTAGTTTATGGTACTTGTTCACAGTATCAATATGAACCTAACACACGTCATAAAAACATTGGTGTCATCACTCTAACAGCTAAAACTAGAAGGAACTCAAATTTTCATCAAACATAAATTGTATCTTCAAACAGTAGAATACTGTATGGCACTGAACATATATGAACTAGATCTATATGAAACAACATGGATGAATTTCAAATACATATTATCAAAATATGCCACACAGTACAAAAAACATACTAGATGGTTCCATATATGTAAAGTTCAAAAATTGGCAAACGTGCCACATAATTTAGGGATGCATATTAGATAGTGAATCTCTACTAAAACAAAAGGATTACCATGACATTGGCTTTTGAAACACACACATGGCATTTACCATGAAAGTGAAGTTAAGCTAGTTGTGAGTGGTGATCCTAGGGGTGGTGGTGGTTCTGGGGTGCCTGCAATCTTCTGTTTCTTGAGCTTCACTGTGATTACTTTTTGGTTCACTTTGTAATAATATATTGAAATTTTCACTTGCTTTATGCACTTTTATGTATATATGTTATATGCCATAATAAAAATCTTCCCATCTTAAGAAATGAAGACGGAAGAAAGTATGATTTCCAAGCAGATTTGCAGACTTTACATCTCACCATGTTTCAGGTAATGGCTCACCTCGTTAAATAACAAGGTATCACTTGTTTTGCCATTTGTTTTGCATGAAAAAGAAAAATCACTGCATGGTGATTTCTTAGGCCTTCTGTGGGTTTCTTTCCCAGGGCTGTGTTCCCTATCGTATGACATCACTGCGGTTGTTATGGGGCACTCAGTAAATCCCCAGGTACATTCTTGACCCAGGTACAGGTCAAGTCCCTTACATTTCCTTCTGTTTAGGGGCAGGACCTATGCCTGTTTTATTCATCACTGTATAGCCAGTGTCTAGCATGAGCAGCAGGCCCTCAAATATTTTCTGAAGACTGACATTTGTATGTACCAGAAATTGGCTAACTTCTTCCCTCGTTTGCTACTGCCCTTTGCCTGACCAGGGTTCCAGCAAAGAAATGATGTTATATGTTTTCTTTCTTATTCTTGAAAGAAACACGCTACTGTAGGGTTATGGTTTGTCTTGGTTTGGACTCCCTCTGATTCAGACCTTGAGAAAAGGATTTGCAGTTCATCTAGGAGATGATCCCAGGAAACACTGGTAGGGGAGTAGGGAACGAGATAGGACATTAAAGTCAGCCCAAGAAGGGTTTTTCCAGTAAGCAAAACATTACTGTGCATAACTGGATGGTGATACCCCAATGCACTCCCGCTGGGGGTTGAGGAAACTGAGTTATAAACCAACTACTATCCAATATTGGTGTGGGCCCATGCCCAGGGGTATTTTCCCAGCTCTTCTAGCATGCTGAGCGCAGGTGGGTAAAGCTGGCTGTGGTGGCCAGAAGACCCTAAAAAAGGCAGGTGCTGACATGATAGTGGGGATTCAGGCTCTGTTCCAAGAGGCTTTTTGGAGGGACAAATGGGGAAGGTAAGCATGAAAGCAAAGGGAAACCACCAGCAGTAAACTTAACATGGAGCAGATTAAAACAGATACAGAGCCATACCTGACAGCCTGTAGGCTTCCTGGTTTTCCTGCTGCAGTCTTTATTTTTGTCATAAAATGAGGCTGGGCCTTGGCCTATATGTACTTTTTTGAATCTCTGGCTTAATCTTTCACTAGCTGTTCTGCATGTAGTTTGTAGGCATGAAAACGTTATCACAGATACTATTGATGAATTTGAATTTGACTTTGCTGGGAAGATGCCATGAAGATTCATTTTCACCTCTGTAGGAATCTCACACTGTTCCTCTGTCTTCCCTGAAGGTACCCTCCAGCTGTAAAATTCAATCAGTCTGGGATAGATACCAGGACAATAATCTCCAAATGTTATGGATATGATAAAATATGCCCTTCACAAATTGTAAGACTGTGTACAAATAGCATTGAGAGTAAAATTTTATGCCTATGATTCTAAAGTCCTTCACTGTCACATGATTTTGTATTCTAAGTAAACTTCCACTCTTTTTTTTTTTTTTTTTTTTTTTTTTGCAGTTTTTGGCCAAGGCTGGGTTTGAACCCACCACCTCCAGCCTATAGGGCTGGCACCCTACTCCTTTGAGCCACAGGTGCCGCCCTAAACTTCCACTCTTATATCCAGGTATAGATCCCAAAAGATAAATGTTAGAAGTATTAGCAATACTTTAATATATTAAGTGATAACTTGTTAATAAATAAAAAGCAGTATAAGTTTTCCTTGATAACTTCATTTTTTAAGTATTTATAAATATAAACTGCATTTCACTTCATTTTTCTTTTCTACTAGTTGGAATTATAATTAAACATTTTAAAGTTCTTCATATGTAATCATAATATTTCACTCTAAAAATCCACAGTCGATTATCTGGACATTACATTTGCTAGGATGTATACTGAATGTTCTGTTCTTCCTCCTTAAGACACTGAGAATAAAAGTTATATGAAACAGGTAAAAAAGAGTTTCCCTCTTTTTTAATATATAAAAATTTCCAAACTCCCTACAGAATTCCTTTATCTTTCTAGGGTGAAATAAAGTGAATAAGATTTGGGTTTTTTTTTTTTTTTTTTTTTTTCTGTTTTTAATCGTATGATCTAGTCAGCAAAGATTTCCACTGGTGAGTTACATCTTTTCCTTGAAGTTCATTATGTGGCACAGTCCACGGTCTGCCTTGATTTCATCAGTTCTCGCTTCAGTTGTTCAAAGCACACAAACATAATGACGTTCCAGGATCCGAGTCGCAAGAAGGAAGGTACGAATCTAGAAGAGTGCATGTTACCATTCTATTAGTTTGTTTGAAATTCTTGAACCCATGATAGCACAGAATTGCCACCGCACAGATGAAGATGCTTAAAAGCACCTATTCTGCATCATTCCCTCCTCTGCTAAAAATCAGCTTTCCTCTAGATAGTCTATATTACTTCCAAATAGCAAACCAGGTGATGAGGTCTGTACAAGTCCACAACATCTTTCACTCCCTGGTGGGAGCCTATGTTTTCTTATGACTAGGCCGTTTTCAAAAACACTTTTTTTTTTTAGAGGAGGGGAAAGTTTGGTTTGGTTTTGCTTTGCAGAATGGGAGGTTAGGAAACTTTTAAAAGAGAAAGTAAGAGGAGAAAGCAAAGAAGTGGTAAGTGGACCACATTACAGAGTCAAGAACTCAGTTCTGCCTCAATGTTGGCAATTCTCGTCCTTAGAGAAACTAAGCATTTAAATGGGTTTTCTGTTGTGTTGGTGTTGTCATCATTATTTTTGAGAATTCTGCCAAACTGTGCAAACCAAATGATTGATTTTGAATGCCTATTTGCAACACAGAAATGTTTCAGGAAAAGAAAATGTCATCAGTTAAATCAGCCTTGGTTAGATTTAATTACAAAAAAAAAAAAAAAAAAAAAGGCAAATCCTAACCTATAACCCCCTGACGGGATTTTTTTCACCAGGTCTCTTGCATGTTTCTCTTGAATCCCAGGTGTATGGGAGATTTATTGGAGAAAAATATAAATAACATAAAATTTGAAATTTTGACCATTTTAAAGTTCATGTTCAGTACTATTAAGTGCATTGGTATTAAGCATAACCATCATCACCATCCATGTAAGTAGAATCACACAGTATTTGTCCTTTTGCATATAGCTTATTTTACTTAGCATTACAGGGTTCATCCATGTTTTAGTTGTCTCCTCCCAAAAGCTTTTAAATTTAAAAAAAATTATTATAAAATAACTAATGGTTCAATAACTGGTCTATCCTTTTTAAGGTAATTTTATAATGCATTTCATTTGTATACATACATCACAAAAGCAGTTTATGGTGAATTAGAATTTTTTATATAATGTGCATTCATGGTTATGAGGTTTGAAGTGCTGTGTTACAACTTTAAAGGGTTATAGAATTTTATTATTTAACCATTAGTGTAATTCTCACTGAATATATCCAAAAATTAGTCCATAATATATTTTCTTAGGAAGGTGGTTTCCTATAGAATGTAATATTGCATCATGGGAAAATGTGCTCTGTTGCATAATACTAGTGTTACGCAAGTGAGTGTCATAATTACCCAAACCCCATAATTATCTGAAACACTTTCTAGATTGGTGGTAATGACTTTTCTAAGTTTTGCCTTAATAAAGGCTTAAAAGTTGAGTCCATCAAATTAAAGTAGTGAAAAAATCAAATCCTGTTTCCTGATAGCTCTCTGTTAGGCATTCCCTTTACTTTATAGTTCTTCTGCCCAGAGAAGGCAGAATTCTTTCTACATTTCCAATAGATTACAACCAATGGAAAGGGCATTGATTTCCTATGAGCCTTTGTAATATCACACTTTTTATTTTCTGACAGTGAAGTTAGTGAACTAGAGAAATTTGTGGCGAGGAAAAGCCAACATTAGTATACTGCATATACTAAAGCTGGTAGGCTGTCAATGGTTTAGATGAGGCAGTGTCCCCCAGTACACAGACTCCTGAACACATTATCGACACAGAAGATCCTATCTTACCCTTTGAAAAAAGCTGTCGGTCCTTCCTTAGTGAACATTGTCATTGCACAACTGGGCACACTTGTGTACTGTCCCGGTGGAGAATTAACAAATCTGGTTTTCACCACATCCACTGGGGAGGCCAGAAGTGTTGTGCAAAATCCAGCAATAAGAGCTGACACCAGGTGGCAGGGGACATCATCTAAAGAGGATCAATGAAACAAATGGTTTAGTTATCTGTCATATCCTTGTAAACCTGTGGATAACAAGAGGTCAATGTAGATGTCTTATAAATAAATGAAATATAATAAGAAAGGTTATACCTGTGCTAGAAAAGATGGCAAATAGTAAATGGCATAGCGGATTGTAAGCACTTAAAAAATAACCTGTCAGTTTTCTTTCTTTAGGGGCTGGTGTAATGCCTAACATATGGGCATCTAATCCTTTTTTGTTTTTTGAGAGTCTCACTTTGTTGCCCCCAGTAGAGTCTCACTTTGTTGCCCCCAGTAGAGTTGCTCTGGTGTCATATTTCACAGCAACCTCTAACTATTGGGCTCAAGCGAGAAGAGTTGCCTCAGCCTCCCGAGTAGGTGAGACTACAGGCATCTGCCACAATGCCTGGTTATGTTTAGAGATGGGGTCTTACTCTAGCTTAGGCTGGTCTCGAACTTGTGAGCTTAAGCAATCCTCCCACCTTGGCCTCCCAATGTGCTGGGATTACAAGCATGAGCCACCGTGCCCAGCCTCTAATACTTTTTTATTGAATTAAAATCATCATACAAGGAAATTTTAATGTCTCTAGAAACTTTTAGAATATTCTTTTTAAGAACCTATTCTATGGTACTGTAGTACTTTTGGTATAACACCACTGACAATCTCCTTATATAACTAGCTCTACTGAATATAGTACAGAAAGAAACTTACATCCTGAATTCTCTTGCATAAAGAATGAATTGCTAATAAAACTTCCACGTATTAGGATTAAATGAGAATAATGTTGACATAAGAATGAAGTTGTATATTGTCTTTGTTGCAGCAAAACAGCAACAAAAACTTTTGTTGCAAAAAACTTCTGTTGCAACAAAGCTTCCTAAACTTAAGGTTTGGATCTTTTTATGCATCTCAAAAAGTTTTATACACATATATACACACACACACACAAAGTACAACCTCTGTAAGTTGACCAACCAAGGGACTGTAACAAACTGGTCAACATATGGAGGTGTGCAACATAAGGATCTTTCATTGAGCACATAAGGTGCCTGTCTGGTCTATGAAAATTTAGGTCAATTTAAGGAGGTGGTCACTGTAGGGAGGTGGTCAGCTATGGAGGTTCTATTGTGTATATATAATATTTAAAATTACTTAATTCTTTAAAAAGAGAAAATTATTAGAGTTAAGAGATTGAGTCTAATTTGGCTGCAAAAGCTCCAAGATGAAATTATAAAGGTACAGAATGGTTTGTTATATAAATTAGAAGTTACCTGCTAGTAATTTGTTTTTCACAAGAACGTCTTTCATTAGGTCGTATGTTACTAGCTCTGTACAATTAATGATGACATTTCTCATCAGATTGGGAGTGGTCCCTGGAAAAAAAAAGAAAATGTTTATTTACTCTATTTGATGGTAAAGTGCTAATTAGATTAGATATATGTGTTTGGATGGTGATAAACTCTACTCAAAGTTAGTTACCTTTCCAAAGACCTGTCAAGCCTTCTGTTGTTGCTATGATTCTGTAAGCATTGTAAGTCCCAGTATAGCGAGGTTGGAGGCCATGTAGATGGCTCTGTGCCTGAAGTCTGACTTTTACAACCTCCGTGGGCTGCCCAATGAACACTGCCACTCCTCCTGTTGTTAAGCCAGCAGAGATCTTGCTTCCCAGACTACCTGTTGCCATCCAGAAAGAAGAAAGTATTATTTATTAACAAAAAACTTTAAGACCTGGCTTGCATTCACATTTTTTTTTTAATTTTAGTGGTTTGTATTTTTTATATTCTTTTATCTTTTCTATTTCCCAAATGCTTGCCCATGGGTTGATCATATGCCAACCCAGAATTGGGCTAGAGAAATTCAGTGGTCTTTAATTTTCAAAAAGTAAAGATTTTCAAGGAAAAAGAAAGCACAATGCTTATTTAAAGCTTTATTCTTTCCTGTATCTATCTGAGTTATCTCCTATGTTTAGCTCTTTTTCAATATTTCCCAACTGCAAATAGGCACCAGTTACCAATGATGCTTGGTCTCCTCCCATAAAGGGTAATGTTAATTATTAGAGTTTTCTTAGGAAAAGCCCAGTGGACAAGTTGCCCCAGTATGGAACATCAAGCAGTATTAGGCTACAACATCTGAAGGGGACAAAAATAAGAAGAAAGAGGCTAAGAAAGTGATTTTTGTCTTAAAACATCAAAAAAATTAGTTTATGTTTCTCAAGGCAGATTATTATTTAATACAAATAGTCTTGAAGCCCAATGTTTGTTCCTATAATTAAATATAAAATTATGGCTCAATAACATTTATCCATCAAGGACCTTCTCAGTCTCTTTAATTCTGTTTCCGAATCTGTGAAATAAGAATAATAACATCTACCTCATGGAGTTAATGTGAGATTTAAAATAATATCGATAAAGTATTTAAAATACTGTCTGGCACAAAGAAAATACACAAAAATGGCTGCATTCTTTTCATTGCTATTATGACGGTACTCTTTTCTCATCATTCTAAGCCAAAAGTTGAGCATATAAGAGATAATTATCTTTATGAAAATATTATATGATTACAATTGCCTTCATTTGGGGCCTAAGTTTGTCATTTATTTTGATGTACTGATGCTCTCATCCTAGCCTCCATCACCAGCCTTCCAATCCCCTCTTTATTTCCCAGTCAAACACTTTGGGAAAAGGGCTATGTTCTTTTTTCTTCCTCTTCGACTTTTCTAAGAAAAAAATAAAAAGAAGTAGTATTTACAAGATAGATTCTTTGTCTTTACTTCTCACAGCCCATCTTCTCCTCAATCCTCTACAACCGGGGTTTTCGCCCCCCCCCCCCCCCCCACCTTGGCTCTGCCTCAGCTGAAGATGTTCTTGCCAGAAACCAGTGAGCCCGGATTTGATTTGTTAGATATCATGATCACTCTTCTGTCCTGGCCACACTCGATCTCTCTGCTGTGTTTGGCCCATTGATAATCCCTTCTGAGACTTCTGACAGTCTGGTCAGACCCTTCTCTCAAACACATGCACCTACTAGACATTTCCTGTTGATTTGTCCTAGAATGAAGGTCTTAGCTTCCCCGTGGCAGTTTCTATATTCTCTCCATCAATAAATGGTATCTTTAGCCACAAACTTGGAAATCATTTATATTTCTACCTTTCCTTTATAACTTACTTCCAGTTATTTACCGGTTCAGTTAATTATACTTCCTAAATCTTTCCGATTGACCTCCCTCCCCCTTCCCTAGTGTAACACTTTAGGGCACATGCTGGTTATTCATTTCTCACTTTCTAACTTATCCCTTTCTAATTTAGCCTTTTCTCTATATACTCTATCCTTCTGTCAAAGTAATATCTTGTGAATACAAATCATTTATGCCACTCCCCTGCTTGACATTTTTATAATGACTTCCCACCACTGTAAGGATAAGCTCCAAACTCCTTAGCATTGCCTGCCAGGCCTTTGGTGATCTGCCTCCTTATCGCCTTTCTTTTTTCCTATTGCCTAAATGACGTCCTATTGCCATAATGACCCAGTGCAATGCATTACTTTTCCTATGTTTACATACACAAATACTTACCATTGTGTTCCTGTTGCCTACAGTATTTAGTACAGTAACAGGCTGTGTAGGTTTGCAGCCTAGGAGCAGTAGGCTATACTGTATAGCCTAGGTATGTAGTAGACTATACCATCTGTGTTTGTGTAAATCTACCCTATCATGTTCACATAATGACTAATTTGCCTAGCAACACATTTCTCAGAAGGTATCCCTATCATTGCTGTACTTAAAACACAATATGTGTCTATTAAATTCTCCCCACACACCCCACACTCTTAACTGTAAGCTCCACCTAGAGACATATCTGTCATCTGTATATCTGACATAGTTGCTGACATGGCAATTCAATAAAGCTTGCTATATGAACTGGATAGGCATAACATAGAACACTGCCGAAATATACCTCATTACCTTGGTGCCTAAAGTACCTAGCAACAGGTTCAAAGAGTCTCTGAGGAAAGCCACCTGAATGGACGGCTTCTTCCCTTGCTACTTCTATAAACATGACAATGCAGTAGTGATTGAGAAACACACAGACTTTTTCTTCACTTTCAAAGTATTAGTGTAGGTAAATATGCCTTATATATTTGTATAAATAATATTTGCCAGTTTCCCATAAAATTATAGCATTCAAAAGCTACTCAGCAGAAATGATGAAATCTCCCAAGGTAGTCACTTAGTATGCTGTTCATCTTACCATCAGCACATCTCTTTGCTCCATGTGAAAGTGTTTTTGATATTTACTAGCTGTGTGATTTAGTGTGTGTTACTTAATTTCTTTGATATTTCGTTAACTTTCTATTCACAGCATTGTGGTGTGGTTTGAATGATGTACAGAATCTCATGCAAAGTTCAGGGGGCAGTAAAGCACAAGGGTTAGAAGCCTGTAGTCAGAGGCCCAAGTGCCTGGGTTTGAACTCTGGTGTGGCCCCCAAACAGATGTGTGACCTTGGCAAGTTCAGAAAAGGATAAGAATATTGGTACCTTCCCAGTCATGATAGATCTGAAGCACTTAGAATGGTGCCTGGCACAAAGGAGGCGCTCAAGTAAATGCTAGCTAAACTGGCAGGAGCTCTCAGAATACCCTGGCACTCAGAGAGTGTTTGTTTTCGTCTCTTCTCCCCCTAATCAAACCCACTACTGTATAAGTCCACTTTTTCTTCTCTGGACTTTGCCAGCATCAGACATTTTATGAGGAACCTCTTAAAAGGAAATAAGTCTTTTCCTGTCCTTTCTGTTCTCTTCACAAAATCTGGCTTTCTTTTTCTTCAAAATAAAGGGTTCCATACTTTGTAACATATCAAAATTATCAGGGGAGCTTGTGAAAACATAGATTCTCTCATCTCAGACATTCAGAGGACCATGGTAGTGGTAGTTCTCATTTGGATTTTTAACAATCTCCATAGATGTTTCTGATGTACTTTGCTGTTTGGGGAACTTTGAGGTACTACACTTGATCTTAGCCAAAAGGCCAAGAAGCAATGGAACTCTTGAGTTAAATATTATTTTGTAGCCCATCCATATTCTTCAAATGGAGATCCAAATAAGGCTCAAAGTTACCTTGACTGACTGGGTGATTTTTACAAGTACAACCCTGCATCTGAAGAATTGATCAGGTACTCTACCTAACAAATTCCAATATTGTGATTTGGTTGTTTACCCCCTCACATTAACATGAAATAAAAATGAAAGAATTGATTTTGCACACTTTTTTCTTTCTCTGACCAATAAGCTAACATTTGAGGAAGGGAGTAGAGTTCAAGTGCTGTTTTCTTGCCAATCTGTTCTAAAGACCACTACCCTGTGTGTTACATTTCTTAGACAGAGCCAGGCTCAGGGCTGTTCTGCTCTCCTCAGAAACACTTATTGCTTACTTTCTGTCCTGGTGGTGAAGAACTCCTGAACTGAGTCATACAGGCCGATCCTGAGAGAGGCAAAGCTGATTTGTCTCTGAAGGCCAGCGGGCAGCCCACTGTAGAGTTTCATCGGCCCTTCTGTTTTTGCCAGAGTGGTGATCGTTCCCAAGACACCTTTATACCTAATGGCCCTGGAGGTCTGGCATTCGCCTTGGACCTGGAAATGAGAAAGCTGCAGGTCAGAGGAAGTGAAAATTGGGTAGTGGGGGCTGCCCACCTGGTGAGGAAAAAGCAAGGCTGGCACCAGGCTGTCCTCTATGGAGAAATCTCAAACCAAGATTTTCCCACTGCCCTACTGTCTCCACTTCCCCTTTTCAGCAGCCTCGTTCCCATTCCCCGTGAGAAGTGTATGATACGTACGTCATTATACACACAAGGGGGCTGGCTACAAATGCACATTTGGAACACCCTGGCTTTCCCATGAACTCTCCAGAACCCCTACGACAGTAGGATGGGACAGTACGCTGCAGAATGAAGAAAGAAAAAGCCCCTGACGGGTGAACTCAGGAGAGGCTGAAATTCTTAGCTCTGAGAACACTTAGTGCCCCCTCGCCTTTGGGAGAATTTGGCATGGTCACCGGCCACACATGGCTCTTCCAGTTTTTCAGTTAAATCCCCGAAATAGTTCCATTTTCCCATCTGAAAGCATCAGCCCTGGGACAAGGTCAAACCGTGTCTTAAGGTGACCAGCTGCCCTACCTGAGAACGGTGTTTAAACCAAGGCAAGGCATCATGGGGACGCACGGAACAGATGTCCCCTCTCTGCCCCGAGACGCCCTGCCGTCCCCGTGGGGCGCTACCTGTAGCCGGACTTTGGCGGTGTCCAGCGGGAAGGTGATCACATCTGCCACGCAGGCCCCCACCCCCGCTGAGAAGATCTTCACGCCCAGGGTCGGGTGCGCGTCGGAGGCTGTCAGGCCCACCATCTTCGCGGGCCGGGGGGCTCCAGCCAAGGGGGAAGTTCCTTTGCCGCCTGTTCACGCCTGTCCCTGCAGGGGAACCTGCTCCCTGCGACCTCAGGGACTGGCGCGGCGGCGGCGGCAGCCGGAGCGCGGTCGGGTCCGGGTCTCCTCCTCCCCCAGTGTCTGAGGACCTGCCGCGCCCCTGCCCTCCGCGGTGACTTATGTACCGGCCGCTCGGGGAGGAGCAAGGTCTCAGACACCGGGTCGGGGACCTGGCAGAGGCGTGCCCGGGGTGCCAGGCCCCTCCCATCCCGCCCGGCACCCCGACAGCCCTCGCCCCGCACCGCGCAGTCTGCCCGCTGCACCCCGCGCATCCGAGGTGGAGGGCGCTCTGCGGTGGTCGTCACCCGCGGCCCAGCGCGCGCGACAACGCTGCCACCTTTCTCCTGTGCACCCTCGCCGGTGGCGGGGAGCTTCTGGGGGCGACCGCCGCACTCCGTGATCCTGGTGAAACGTCCCGCCAAGCTGGAGCTCTCCAAGGAGAGAGCAGAGTGGGGTGCTCTCCTGGTCCTCAGATTCCCCTGGCATCCTGCACGCACTTCGCCGCTTCCCTTTCCTCTCCTTTTAACTTCTCATCCTCCCGACTCCTTTACAACCACCAGATTCAGACCCCAGGAAAAAACAAAAGCACTCTGAACTTGTAAAAGAAATAGTGTTTGGGCCGGTCGCGGTGGCTCCCGCCTGTAATCCTGGCATTCTAGGAGGTCGAGGCTGGTGGATAGCTTGAGCTCAAGGGTTGGAGACCAGCCTGAGCAAAAAGCGAGACTCCGTCTCTAAGAATAGAAAAACTGTGGCAAGAGGATCGCTTAAGCCCAAGAGTTGGAGGTTGCTACCAACTATGAGGCCACGACACTCTACCCAGGGTGGCAGCTTGAGACTGTCTCGAAAAAAAAAGAAAAGAAAATATATATATATATAGTGTTTTGTTGGATCACTTTTTAAAGGAAGATGTCAAACGAGACAATAGACATAATAGCAAACAATGAATTACTAAAGCATTATACAAAAGGAGGTATTATTTGCTCCTTTTAAATAATTGCATTTTTAGTGGGTGCAGTGGAGAGGACAGGGCAGGTGGTTCAACTCTTGATTCTGCTCTGCCCCTGACCAGCCCTGCGACCCAGGAAAGTCACTTTGATTCCAGCTTTTGCTTTCCACAGTGTAAAATATGGTTCCAGAACTATCCCAGCTATCCACGGATATCTCAGTTATCCTACTGCTGATTTAGCTAACCTGATAAATTAAGTTGTTACGGTGTGTTTGTTGTGGGAGGAGCTTTTCCTACTACACCTTTTTGCAAATATTTGAACGTTTATTCTTTTGAAAACTTTTTAAAAAATACCTTTTTTAAACATGTCATGGGAAATCATAGGAAACAGGAGAGAAAGAAAGAGGGGAAGAGAAAAGGCCAAGCCCCAGCTGCCAGACTCTTTCAGAAAAGCCAGAGAGCCTTTGGGTATTAACCAGAACCTGCATTCAACCATGGTGGGCCCTGGTCCTCAGCACAGAACTAAGCACGAGTAAAATCTTGATGAAAGCCAGAGGCATCTCCTCCAGAAGCAGAAGAAATGAGACATACTGCAGAATATGACATAGTAGAGGAGAGGGTGAGAGGAGAGCTATTAGAAGGGAAGGAAATGTGAGAAATAGATCTGTTCAAAAATAAGAAAGGCTGCAGTACAAAACAGGTGAGGACAGGTAGGGAAAGAGGACCTGTGACAAGACAAAGGAGCTGACTGATTTGAGAGTTTAAGTGAGAATGACAGCATGAGCTTCTGGGATACTATTATAACACTGGGCTAGACAGGGACAGTTAGGAAACTTCTCCAGGAGACAGTGTGTGTTTGCGATGTGCTAAGCACGATGCTGGCTACCAACACTCAAAGAAGCAGAAGTCAAAAACCTCTCACAAGGAGACCCGAAGAGGTGAAAGAAGTTCAAGGTTCTGAAAATGGTTCTGCATTCCAAGGAGTAGGCTGACACTACCACTTCTGAAAGGTTCGGGGAAGTGGGAGAAAGTTTGCCTCAGGTTAGAGAGAATAGTAGGGGAAAGGGTGGTATCCCCAAAGGGTCCGATTTCTGTTCTTCTGGCACAAAAGAGCGGTAAGGAATAGGTCAGTGTGAGCAAGGGCAACTAACCTCTTATGACGTAGATAAGGAGTGGCAGCAAGTCCCAAATGTAATAAATTCCTGCTTCCTCTCTTAAAATTCAGAGTACCATTAACAAACCAATGGCCTTGCTCAGGCTGAGATCAGCCAGAAATCACTACACAAAATGTCTTTGAATTAAATAAAAAAGCCTCACAAAGCTTTGCATTTGAATAGTATTCTACACTTTCCTGTAACTCCCTCATTAGCCACCGGTGGGAAGTGTGTTGTAGTTATACAGATGAGTGCTCACATGACAGAGATAAAATTTATAAAATGAGAAATACAAACCTTAAAACTGGGAAGGGAGATATATTTAATATCATTAATAAATAAAAGTGGATCTTTTACTTAATGAATTAAAATCTTGTTACAAACAATTACAATATAACATTTATATAGAACACCTTTTGAATTTTTTTTTTTTTTTTTAAAGAGAAACAGTGTCTTGCTCTGTCACCCAGGCTGCAATACAGTGGCACAATCATCTCACTGCAGCCTCCTGCTTCAGTCTTCTGAGTAGCTGCGTATGGGCATACACCACTATACCCCAATTTTCTTTTTACATTTTTAGTGTAGATGGAGATCTCTCTACATTGCCCAGGGTGGTCTTGAACTTCTGGCCTCAAACAATCATCCTGCCTTGGCCTCCCAAAGTTCTGGGATTATAGGCATGAGCCACTGTGCCCAGCTCATATAATAGATTTTAAATTTAATACTGATGATAGCATTATAAACTAGCACAATTCTTTTGGAAAACAATTTGGCAGTACACATTGAGTCTAGAAAATATCTATATCCTTTGATTCAATAATTCCACTTCTGGATTTTTACGTTAAAATGATCAACTAAAAATGAAAGAGCCATATGTAGGCTGGTGATTAGGGCGAGTACCAACCTCAGCTTGGGGTCTGGATGTGCATATCTGGGATTGTCTGTGGAGCTGGTGCATAGGCGTCTACTATTAGGAATTAACATACAGGTAGGAAAGGAGACAGACCTTAGGAATAGGGAAAAAAGCAGGGAGAGGACCGTACTGGGTTTTCTTGGTCTACTCCAGCCCAAAGAAGGAAGGACAATCAAGGTCTGTGTGAAGAAGAAAATATTCTATGTCTAGTCTGATTAAGGAGGGATAGCATGATGGTTGCGATAATGAGAGGCCCATGTTCAAATTCTCTCTAAGATACTTACTGCATAGACATAGCTAAATTGCTTATCTTCTCTGAACCTCAAATTCTTTACTTCTATGGTGACTGTTCCTTCATCATGGGGTTATTCTTATTAATAGATTACTCTTTATGTTCAATACCTGATGTACATAGTTCTCATCACTTAATGAAAGATTTACCCATCTCATGCATTTGACAAACATGTATATTGTTTATTAAATACTTCAATACTCCATCTGTATTCCAAGGAGCAGGCTGACACCACCACCACACCAGGTTCTGGAAAGTCAAGGCATTGAAGAAGGATCAGACACTGCAGGAAGGGCTTGACAAAATTTAACACATTTAATCTTCATTGCAGCCCTTGGAGGCAGGTACTATTGCTACCCTCAGCACAAATGAGAAAACTCAGAGGCTCAGAGGAGTTAAGAAATTTCTTCTAGGTCACATAACCAGTAAGTGGTACACTTAGGATCTGCTTGACTCTTGAACACAACTACTATGTGATACCCGAACTGCCTCCCCAATACACTTACGGCACGATACTTTCCTGTGCCTGGAAGATGCATAATGGCTGGGAGTCCCTACATATTTTTTTAGTAAGTCACAGCAAAAGTTAAAAATCCTAGGCAATATATATCCTTTACTTGGTCTGTACTTATTACTAAGGGATTTACAAAGACAATATACATTATAATACCTTTAGTTTAAAAACCACTTTTTTCTCATCTTCAGTAAAACCTGGTGGAAGAAGTTGGGAAGTTGAAATATGAGATTTAGAAAAATGAGATTTACAGGGATGGAGGTCCAGTGGAGGGAGCAGGGAGTGAAAGGGGAGAGATGACTTAGAGAACAGTGTTCCTGTCCTCGGATACTTGAAGGCATAGCCGGTGGACAGGGTTAGATTTCTTTTGCATACAAGTATGGAAAAGAATTAGTGCCAAGGAGTGGAAACTACAAGTGGACAGATCTTAGATGAGTATAAAAAATGGTCTAATATGCATCAATGTGATCTGGAGGTGGAATGTGAACCTGTTTTGGGTAATGAACTCCCTGTCACCGCAGGCATTAAATTTCAGGCAGTTTTAGAGCTTCAGATTCATTGTCAGAAAGACACAAATTTGAGTCCGCCATTTGCTATCTGTGGGACCTCAGGCAATTTCTTTAATCTCTTTGCGCTTCTGTTTTCCAGTCTTTAATATGGGAGCAGTAATTATAATTCCTATGATATTGTGAGGATACAATTAAAGAACACTGTTAAAGATCTGAGCATAATAACTACAGAGTGGCACCTGGAAATAATAGCTACAATTCCATTTTCTATTAATTAAGCTTGGATGACCATTTCACAGGCTGTTAGAGAAAACCAAAACATCAAACTAAGGCATTTACTAAAAGATGTGAACATCTATGATTCTGTGGCCCACCCTGGGATGCAGTTATCAAGAATAACCAAGGGCAGCATGAGGGTGAAATGGGGACGCTCCCGCTGAGAATCATCCTTATGGTGGGTGGTCACTGCTGAGCCCCTATGTAGATGAGGACATGGTTGCCAGGCAAGAGGTCACAGCCCAATTCCAGGGCCTCTCCTTCCATCATCCCTCCTCTTTCTAATCTACTGAACTAATGGAAATAGCAGAGTGACGCGTCCTGCCTGGCAGAAAGGACTTGGCTAAAGGTGAAGGACTGCAGCCCTGCTGTGCGGCAGACACTGGGGGAAGGAGCAAAGATGAAATGAGGTCACATCAGACACGTACTTTAAGATGTCTGTGGTTCTTTGCCTATTTCTAGCACTAAGTGGAAGTCAGAGGACCAGCTACAAGGCCTTCTCAGCAAGTGCCCTACTTTGCTGTTGATCCTGAGCATCTGGGAAAGATGAACCACCAACACTAAAAAAAAAGATAGATTTTATGTCATGTGTAGCACAATGGGCAAGACAAAATAAAGAAAAGAAATCACTGTCTTTAAGAGTTTTCACTTTGTTATTTGCGCTGTTCTGTGGTGAGCAGATAATGGGGAGCTTCCCAAAGAGAATTCAGTGTCTCCCAGGGCCTCCCAGGGTGCTAGGTCTGAAGGGAAAGCACAGGGAACACCCAGAGACATGCATTTATACATATCATAATGTACAAATATATTTGTGTGCTTAAAATTCCATAAAGCTGGGCAGCGCCTGTGGCTCAAAGGGGTAGGGCACCAGCCCCATATGTCGGAGGTGGTGGGTTCAAACCCAGCCCCGGCCAAAAACTGCAAACAAACAAACAAACAAAAATTCCGTAAAGCTCCCTTTTTTACATTTGTTTGTGTGGTTAAAATGATTATTTAGAAACACAAACTGATTTTAGAATATCTGTATCCCACAGATGAAAGAATAAAGCCTCCTTTCTATTAATTTCCTATAAGCTGTTGAATTACCTTTGATCACTCTCTAGGAGAGTTTCTTTGGCTGAATTTCATTATGAAATAGATCACTTGGAGTTTACTTTACGTTAGGAGATATACTTTGGTTTTATGCTCCTTCCCATGTGTCTGGGTCTTTGTCCTTTTGAGGTACACCCTCTCTGCTGAGATCCTTTGCTAAAAACATTGTGTGGCATCTCTCAGATGGGCCTTTGGGGTCTCTATTGAGCAAAGCTGTTCTAACATTCTTGGAACAATTGTTTCTTCAAAGAATGTCTAATTCTACTCACATTTATTGAGCACCCACTGCATATTCTGTGCCAAGGTCTTAGAAGATGGGCGCAGAACTAGATAATTGTGATGTAATATATTAAGTATAGTGTTGAAGATGTGCACAGGTGACTGGGAATTAGAGGAGTATCTAACCTTGACAGTGGGCATTTGGGAGGCTTCCTGAGGAAGGTACTGATGGATCCAAGTCCTGAAGAGTGAGTGGGAGTTAACCAGGCAAGGGTGAATGGAGGTGGAGAGCAAGGTCATGCCAGACAGATGAGACAGCACAGCCTAGACAAGAAGTCAAGAAACAGCACAGTAAGTTTAGATGAATAAATGCTCATTGGTATTCCTGAACCACAAAAATCAAGGCAGAGGAAAACAAGAGATTAGTCTTGAGCTTATGGAGGCAGGGCAAATCCAGATGTTTTGATTTTATTATCTCATGAGCATAGAGGAGGTTTTAAACAGGGAAGTGACAAATTTTATGCTTTAGATAGACCATATGGCTTCAGGATGAAAGTCTTGAGGTCTGTGAGAAAGAATCTGTCCCATGCCTCTCCCCTAGCTTCTGGTAGTTTGCTGGCAGTTTTTGGTGTTCCTTGGCTTGTAGAAGCATCACCCCAGTCTCTGCCTTCATCTTCCCATGGTGTTTCTTCCTATGTCTGTCTGTGTCCAAATTTCCCCAGTCATATCATATTAGAGCCCACTCTAATGACTTCAGCTTAATTTAATTAATTATACATGCAACAATCCTGTTCCCAAATAAAGTCACATTCTCCACATGCTAGGAGTTATAACTTCACCATATGAATGAGAGGGGGACACGATTCAATCCATCACTGGTGCCAATGGATTGCTTCAGAGGCCTCTTGGCACGCCTTGGGTCTGTGTAGGTCCCCCTTGTGTTAAGAATGAATAAAAAGGAAAACAAACAAAAAAGAAACATGATGGCAAAAAAGAACTTCTTTTTTTCAAGAACCAGAAGAAAAGGTCAGAAAAAAACAATGTAGCCTATAAAAAATGATGTAGGCCAAACATGGTGGCTAACACCTTTAATCCCAGCACCAAAGGAGACCTAAGGTGGGAGGATCACTTGAGTCCAGGAGTTTGAGGCTGCAGTGAGCTATGCTAATAGCAACTGCAGTCTAGCCCAGGCAACAGAACAAGACCAAGTCTAAAAGAGTTAAAAAATAAATCATGCTTAGATAAAAATTAAAAGAAGATGAGAAGCAGCCAAGTTGAGAAAAAAGGGACCGGAGAGAGAAGAAAGAAATACAGGGAAATCAAAATTTCAGTAGTTGAATGGAGGTCTGACTCAGTGATTAGTAGAAGAAATAAACTATTTACGGAGAGCTACTTAAATTTTGAGACATTACTTTATGTTTTTTCTACCTGTATTTTCCCCCTTCCCTTCATCTCATTGAAGCAGGTGGCTGGTTTCATGCTTGTTGTTTTAGGAGATATAAAATAGGATGGAAAGACATTGTTGACCTAAAAACTCCTCTTTCCCATCTTTTGTTTCCAAAAACCTAAGTCAAAAGTATCCAATGTACTCAGCTCTACTATGAAACTAATTTATGGCTTTCACATGAAAACTATAA